>JARKID010000144.1:0-291451 GCA_029449255.1 Mycena polygramma | reverse complement strand
CTCGGATATCATCGTCCATCCCCTTCGGGAATTCCCGCTTCGTCTCGAGTTCCGTGAGTTTTCCTTCCGAGATTAAGTGGCTGGCGATCGTCCTGAACCTTCTGTGGTACTCCGAGAGGTCGTCCTTGGTTTTTATCTTCTTCGACACCCGGGTGGAGACATATGAGTCCAAATCGTTGGTTGTAAAGATTTTGTTCCCGTCCGCTCCGGGGTACAACTTCTCGACCTCTTTTTTGAACTCCGGCCAGGTGGCTCCATCTTTAATGCATCCCTTCCAAAGGAGCTCATCCTCCATGTCGATATATCGGCAGGCGGCGGCTATTTTCTCCGCGTCGGTGTTTCGATCACAGGCATCGGTTACCTCCTCGATATCTTCCCAATAACGCTTTAATCCGTTGGCTTTCCCATCAAAGGAGGGAGCGCCTCTAGCTGTTCGGCCTGGCATCATTCTAGACATCTTCTGCCGGACGGGGAGAACCTCTGGGATAGAAGTTGGCGAGTCGGTGGATAGGGTGATAGATGACTCGGTGGTCAATGGAATAGTTTTGGGTGATGATTCTGTTAAGAGTGTAGTTGGTGGGGCTTCTGGCGAGGAAGAAGTAGATGAGAGGGGAGATTCTGGAGATTCTGGGGTCTCGACGATGGGTGTAACCGTGCTGTTTAGGGCAACAGTCGGGTCGTTTTCTGCGAGAGTGATTTCCTGGAGTACTGTTCGTCCCGAGTTCCTCGTGGTTCGGGGACGGGGAGGCGTTTTGACAAGAGCGCTTTGCCTGGCAGCGTCGAGTGACCGTCTCCTTCGGAAATCCACACTAAAAACCCCCTGCGGTGGTCACCAGTTGTGATTCGGACCGCAGTGTAGCTATTGGAAGGATGTTCTCCTTGCGCGATATAGCAACTCGTTCGGCCCTTAGGGGTTAATGGTGTTGGAAAGCAGTGGGGATTAAGGTCTGACTATGCCTCTATGTGATATGTAAATGGGTGTGTGGGGCGTAGGATGTGTGTGTGCGTGTTAATTCAACTTCTCCTGGATGGGGAGAGGGATGATATTCGTGGGTCTATTCTCTTGGGTTTGTTAAACCTGTTTGTTAGCGACAAATGGATGAAGCCAAAATATATACTATGTGCTCTTTATGCTGCGTTGAATCCCGTTCTGTGGCGATTCCAAAGCTTCCTAGACGGCGTTATAGCTCGCTATCCTTTCTGCACTCCTCCCTGGTGAACAGGTGCTGCGGGACGGCTGGATATCCCTTGGGATTCCACAAATAACGGCGACGACGCTGTGTATGTCGTTTTGACAGGATCACAGACGGCGATTTATCCAATATGGCTCTGCTCCTAAGCTGGACTAGGTGCGAGTACGGCTAGCGGTCGTGGTCCGTGGGTGAAACGACTGCGGTCTAAGCAGAACCGGGTGTTTTTTTTTGGTGCAAGTTGTCAAGTCCTGTCTTCTACACGGCAATATGCCTGCGAATCCGGTGCTCCGTTACGGCGACCTGCTGGGTGGTAGACTTGGGGGCGTCTGTGGTGGGGACGTCCTTGCAGAAGGGGAGAATGGTAAAGTGCCTGGACCAGGGACAAGTGAGGGGTGGGCGGTCAAATGCGTGAACGAGGGCTCTTCAGATGTAATTCAGAGGATGAGATACAGGGGAGGGATAAGAGCCCAGTAATTGACTGACTACTTCCGCTTCTCGCGTCTCCCTTTTATACCTTTCTCTCTATGCCGTACTGGACCGACGTGCGTCCCTCCAACCGTTGGTAGCACATGGTGCACTGCGGTCTGGAACGTCATGGTCGTCCTCCCAGCTCAGGAGATGGCTATTTGGGGATGCGCGCCGGCCTGGTCGGGCTAGGCGAAGGGAACACACATATTCCTGCCCGAGGAGGCGGGTGAATTACGTGATTTCAGCAATTCTCCTAGCCAAGGAATTGGAAAGCCAGCAAATCTGCGGTTTGTACCGCATGGACAGGCTCGACACGAGGCTAGAGTATATCCGATTGGTTGTTCGTTGGCGGGGTACGCGCGTCCCCTGGCGACCTTGGGCGGGGAGAACTCGGGGTGGTGCTGAGGCCGCGCGGCCTTTGACCAGTCCAAGAGGGCTCGAGTGCCTTTTGGTGCTTTGTGGAAATATCGGATGGAATGGGATAAGTGGTTGGTTCAATGGGTGTAGACAGCGTCCAGGAGTGCTTTGGGAGTACTTTGGACGGTGTCGAATGCGAAAAGTGAGGCGTTATGAACAATCTCCCGAGCCAGGAGATTGGGCCAAATCGGGAAATCTGGTTTCCTCATCGGGAAGCGGATTGTCGGGTGCGATTATATGGATTCGCAGGATCAGTTAGGAGGGGCCATGAGGCAGTGTGCAGTGCGTAGCACAAACACCAGCCTCACAGCGCACGTTCTGATTAAAGGATCTCTTTATTGAAGAGTCGACCTTTTCTTCTATCTTTTTGTCGACTAGACTGACTTGATCACGCAGACTAGCAATAATCTGTGAGAGCCCTTCAATCTCTTTCTTCATGGTTGAGTTATCCTTAGTTGAACATAGGCCTGTCCCAGAGTCGCCGAGTCTTGAGCCCGAGCCGCCAACCCAATTGGAGGATATAGCTTCTGCGATCCCAATGACCTTGCTTAACGGGATCTTAGCGCCCCTTCTCTTTACCAAAGGTTTCCCTTCCTTGCCATCCCTTCCAGCATGATCTCCTTCCGCTGCTTGTTCAACTGCCGACGTCTTGGGGAGAATTTCCTCACCCATCCTGTCTGCGAGTATCAAGCTTTGACTAGCCATAAAATTGACCTGTTCGGCAAACCTCTCATCGAGGACTTCCAGATACCAGTCAACTAACTGACCATTGTCAACTGAAGCAGGTGCTTGCATCAACTTGTCTGCTTCGTTCGAAAAGGACACTGAAAATCTTCCAACCAAGCCTAATTCTGAGGGCTTGATCCCACGATATTCACTACATATCTTTTTCAACCGTGAGAGAGTGCCAACTTTCGCATCTTCAAGTTCTGGGAACAGCTCTTCAATCTCTTCAATCCAGTCGCTGAATGCGCCAGTCTTATAATGATGAAGACGCTGCCATTGCTCGTGGGTTTCCTCATCTGTCAAGTATGACAAGACTAATTTCTTCTTCTCTTGGTCTTCCGTGACCTTTCCTTTCTCACAGATAGTTTGCACGTTTCGAAGGAACCTCCTCAAGAGGAGAGGAGATTTACCATCGAACTTAGGACTACTGCTTTCCCAAGTTTGTGGTACACAGAATCCAGCTACTGCTCCAACTACAACGGGTCTTGCTTCGTCTGCTATGTTATTTTCGATCTGGGGTTCTATTTGGAACGGAAGCTCCTGGTTCGCAACTGGATTATTTTCCAGGTTGGGGGTCTGTGGGATTTGGGGATTTCTCCTTTGTCCTGAGGTGGATGCTACTGGGGTTGTAGGATGGAGGTCTTCGTATGCCTGCCGTCTACTCTGTGCAATATTTGCTTGATCTGCGCGAGCACGATCCGAAGCTGAGACTTTCTTTGCTATTTTTGTCAAGAAGTGTTCCTCTAAAGCTGGCTGTAGGACTTCTTTCCTTGAACGAGTAGTTCTGGAAGGGGGTCTACCGAATTCTGACAGCTCGAGAGTACCTTCGCCAACAAGTACATATAGGTTCTTCCGGTTCAGTCTCGTGAGAGATCTGAGGTGGAATGGTATTTTATCTGTTTACGGACAGAAGGGCCTAGTTGCACTCAAGGACCGCAGTCAAAGAGTTTTGCGCACGCCAACGGTTTGGTTTTGTGGACCAAGTACACTATTTTCAATACTGAACGTTGATATTTTCAACGTTGCAAAGCCAACAAATAGATCTAATCTGCTCTTCTCGTGGTGGGAGCCAGATGAACGGGTTGCTCAGGGATTATAGCTTGAACTTCTGAGACACCAAAACTCGACGGTTTGAATGCAGAGGTAACAAAAGATACAACAAAGTTGGATCTTTTACAACAACCACAACAAACAACCTTATTCCAATGCAAAAGCCCTTGTTTCTAAGCTACAAAACACCCAGGGGTTCGTCCTCAAGAGAGTAATGTGTCTGAGAGAAGCAGGTAGTTTATAGTTGCTTTGAAGCTTGTGTGTTTTTCTAGCGAACGAGGACTCTAACCGAAGTTATCGTGCTTATTCTCAAGATTGGATTTTAAAGCGTCCAAGCTATAGCCAAATCCCAAATGCCAAATGCCAAATGCCACGCCTAATACACGCCTTATACACGCCTTGTCGGTTCAGTCAGGTTCACAATCACGCCGGTAGAGTCAGGAGTCAGGATATCACCACAGGGGCATGCAAATGTATTTTCAACTCGGAACGGAACTATCTGAATAGAGTAGTCCTGGGTGTCAAGTCCAGACTCAATCCGTACGTTAAGGAGGGCCGTGCAGGGGTGGCACCTCAATAACCGGGAAGGCTTCTGTACCGTTCATGCCAGTTCTGTACCCTATTTATACTGTACAATATATGCTTACAACTTGAGAATTACTGTGCTACGGATAAACAGGAAAACGATAACGGTTAAACGGAAAATGATCTGTGACGAGCCAAGGTATACATGTGTTAAAACTAAATAGAATGAGTCAGGAATAAAATGATTAAGTGGTCACAGTTGAAATGGGTATCAAGAATAGGACCCCCTCTGTGTCCATCGGTCGCCCTGGAACTTATCTCGGACTTCAGGGGTGCCGAAGTAGAGAATAAGTGATATGTTGAGAATAGGCCTTTGCCCGCATTCAAGGTAAGCGGGGTTGGATTCTACTAGTCTGTAGCTTTCCCCTGATACCCCACACTCCTTGTAGAAGGGTTTGGAAGATCTTGTTCCTAGAAGGAACAAGATCGATCCCTTTTTGGTTTGATCGCGATTTGATTTGGAGCATGTTCCGAATAATCCCGAGTCGGTCTTACCCGAATCATGTTCTCAGGCCAAATGCCGAGCCGGTCACGTGTTCAGACGCGTCTCCTGATTTGATACAAAGAGTAGACAACAAAGTTGTATCCTCTTTGTAGTGCCTCGTTCTGACTTCAAATAAAATCCCCTGAGTCAACGTTTGTTATTTTCAACCTTGGAGGAGTCCAACTAGTGCAACCTGAATCTTGAAAATAGGACCCAGTTTGAATTGCAACCCGTACAACAGCCCCGGACCAGTATGAACTGTTCTGGCCAGTGACTGCGGGTGAGCGTATTAATGCTCCTGTATAGTCTGACTCAAAGCTTATTATATCCACTCGAGATGCGCGTCTTAAAGATCATAAAACGCGAAAAACCCTAGAAACAGGGCATAACCTGAAACCCGGCTTATCATCTCCCCCAATCTTTTAATTTTGACCGTCCCCGGTCAACTTGTTAACTCTTAGTTCATTCTTTATCCATCTCTCTTGAGCACCTTGTGGGGTTTCATATTTTTCACCCACAAACGCGTCGACGCGTCGTTGATAAACAGAAGTTGAAAATACGCGGTATTCTCAATACCTATTTTCAACCGACTCGCGTGGACCCGGTCCAGGGCCTATTTTCAATAGTCTGGATCATGATATCATGGTCGCAGCTTATTTTCTAGTTCCCGTCCACACAGCCCATTGTTACGGCATTTCATCAAGTCATTGATCGGGGATCCTGATTCAGCATGCCCCGCGGACGCAAATCTCTAAGACACCGTCCCCCTATTATGGCGAGATTCTCCTCTTGATTTGCTCTCTGGCGACACCCATTTTCAAGGTTCTCTCTTTTCACCACGCATCGTCCAAGGACACCAAAGTTCAAAATAGGTATATTTTTGGTTCCAAATAGGCTCTGCGACTGAATTGAACGCCCTGAATGTGAATACAGTCTCCATCTCCATTGTTATTGCGCAGCGCCGTGCCCAGGGTCGTCGGTGCCGTCTCCTGCCCATATATAAGGGCGAGTCATGGCTTCCACGCTCCCTCTTTCTCTCTTTTCTGCCCCACCATCTGCTATTTTCAACTTCGGGTCATCTTCGCCTCCACCCGACATGCCGCCCAAACCGACGTCGAGCGCTTCCAAGCCCGTCTCGAAGGCCGCCTCCAAGCCGCCGTCCAAGAAGGCCCAGGAGAAGCCCAAGTCCACCATTGTGGCGTCGAAACCCAAGCCGACCAGCAAGTCTACTCCGAAGAAGGTCGTTGTTCAGTCTCCCGCCCCGGATTCGGAGCCGCCTGCGAGATGATGACGTTGAGGAGGAGGAGGACGCGGACAAGGTTTCTACCAAGAAGCCAGCCCGCCCTTCTCCAACTGCCTCTGACGCTGATCGCGCGCCTTCGCCTCCCGAGACGTCGGACGAACTTCTTGCATACTTCAACAGCCCGTTGATGACGGAGCTTGTTCCTTCCTTAAGATGGCCGAGGCCATCGACGAGGAGGACATCCCCGTCATCCAGACCGCTATCCGTAACGCTCTTCCTGTCCTGGTACGTCACCATTTTCTCGGGTTTTCCCTTTTACTGACTTATTTTCAACCTTTGAAAAGCGCTACTTGCGTCGCGAATCTCAGAGGGAGCGCCAGCCTGAGGAGTTCCGTCGTTTCTACCACCAGTATACCATCCTCCTGCGCTCTCTTGGAGAAGTTCCCGTTGCCTGGACCACCGTCACGCTCCCTGTTGAGGACGCCGATGACGAACCCGTGCGTCTTTGTTTTTATTTTTCTTATTTTCAAGTTTAAACCCGCCCAGGAATACCCTGCGCCCGAATTCAAGCTTCCCACCGCGCTTCCGCCGATCATCGACTGCTGCCTCCGTCAAGCACCCGTCGATGAGTCGGACACTGTCGACGCCAACGTCGCCTTGGCCCCTCCAGCGCCTACCGTTCAAAAACAGCCGAAGGGTAAAAAGCAGGGCAAAACACCAGCTTCCGGCCCCGTGTCTCAGCCGTTCTATATCGGTCTCAAGCGCAACCTTCGCTCCTCCCAGAAGTCGGGTGAAGAGCAGACTGGTGAGTCTCTCCTACCTCGTTGCTTCTATTTTGATTTCTCTTCGCACTCTTACTAACTTGGCTATTTTCTAGATCAAGCCGAGTGCGTATAATACATAACCTCAATTCTTTCCACCTTAGGTTTATTTTCATCCTAGGCAGGAAGGTTTGAAGCGAAAGCGGGCAACGCCAAAGGGGAAGAAGAAGAAGGTTAGCCTCTTTTATTCTTCTCCCTCTTACTAATGCCTACGTTTAACAATTCTTATTCAGGACAAAACACCCGAACCCTCGCCTACGCCGGAGACGAGCAACGTAGAAGACGGTGGAGTGCAGGGAACCGAGGTAAGTCGCGTTCTTTGCCCTTTTTACACACGCCAGCGTATACTTACATCTCTTGTTTCTTTTTCAGGACGAGGATGAGGAGGTGCAACCTCCCAAGAAGACGCGTAAGAACGCGAAGGGTAAGAAAGTGAGAGTCGGGGTAAGTCCCTTATTTTCGACTTCCCGCCTCTTTCTACTTCTTATTCTCGTTTTCTTCCTGCAGCGTACCAAAGTCAAGAACATGGATACCCGTGCGTTTGGGAGGGAGGTCGGCGCTCTCGCGGAGCAGTTGGCGGCCCGTAAGGTCAAGAATCGTAAGGCTAAGGACAAATGTGCGTCACATATTTCCTTATTTTCAACCTTTCGATTTGACTTTTTATTTTAGCCATCCAGCTCACCGTCGACACTGGTGCCTCTGCGCCCTTCGTTACGCTCGTCCGTCAGCCCACAACCGGTTCGCGCGTGATTTACTCCGCGTTGGCGCCCAAGAACATCCTGCGTGGGGTTCCGGAAGACACCGACGAACGGGAGATCCCGACAATCTCGCTCGAGGAGGTGCTGGAGTTGAACGTCGAGGATGCCATCGCGGTGCGTTCCTCTCTATTTCATTCTCCATCCCTTTCTGACTTTATTTCCATCTTACTAGCCCAAGTTCCGCTGCGCCTACTGCGCGCTCGCCGGCAAGGAGTGTCGTGTGGTTGGCTTCGGGACTGTCTGCTCCTTTTGCCAGTCGCACGGTATTACTCGCTGCTCCGACCACATGTCGGCGGAGGAGATCCTCCTTGCGCACCGTCGTCTCAGTTCTTTGTATGCCATCTCGTCCGACTGTAAGCTGACTTTAACCAACAAATTTTATTTTGCTGACTATTTTCAACTTTTCTAGTATACGAGGTTTCGTTTCGCGAGGCCCTTGCTGCCCAACATCGAGCCATCGAGCTCCAAGAGCTTGCACGTAAGGCGTCGCTCGAGGCGGCTCATCGCTACCAGCACCTTTCTCGCTCAACTACTCGATTATTGACGCCCTCGGCCCCAACGCGTTCCTCAAACACTTTGCCAACGACGATCAGCCCGACCTCATCATCGACCACTTCAATTCGCAGGTCGATACATACAACGCGATGCGTCGTGGCACCTCGTATATGCCCGACGAGCACCAACCGGCCAGGGATTGGAGTGATTTCACCAACGGCGGATTTATCGGACCCCCGTCGGAGCTCCCAATCTTTTCTTCTGCGTTGGACAACTTCGTAGTCGCTAAGTCGTCACCGCCTTCACCGGAAGCTGGACCGTCGAAGAAGAGTAAAGGCAAGAACAAGGCCAAGGCCACTTCTTGAACTATATTTCTCCTCAAACGTCTTCTTTTAAGCCGACTTATCGTTGCCAAATCTGCGAAACCAACAACCGCGAATGTTCTTTCAATGGTTGGGGCCGTGGGTGCAATGCTTGCGAAGAACGCTACGAGGGCCACTGTATCTTCCGCTTCAACTATGGCTGGGAGGACTTCATGACCAGACCTGAGTTCGCCGACAATAGTGAGCCCCTTTATTTTCGATTTCCCTCACTATTTTCAACTTTCGTTTACTCAGAGATGAGGTGGGGACTGGACCTATTCCCAGTTGCTGACATGGCCAAGCACGTTCCCATACTCCTCGAGTGCAACCAACTCCGTCACAGCCGTACCGTCGACCTGCTCCACACTCGCGTTCGTTTTGTCAACTCTTTAGTGGAACTCCTCTTGTTGGGAAGGCAATGGGAGGCTGCTGGTTATTCTAAAGAGGCTTTGGACATCCTTGCAGACCAGCGCGGTTATCTGCGCTTCCACGCGGGCTCCGCTCTTACTGGCCCTTAGTTTACCCTGTGTCCATGTAATATTCTTAGACTGGTTCCAATCGACTTTAGTGATCTCATCTGCGTTTCCGCATATTGAAAATAAGCGTCGAGGAACTCCTGTCCTGAATATATTCATGTCCGACCCATCTAGCTCAACCGGACAGAGCGTCAGATATCGGATCTGGAGGTTACGAGTTCGATTCTCGTGGTGGGAGGTACGTTTTTGCTTCGAACTCGTCATGGACTTGGTTGGTTTTTCCTAGCTTCCCCTTATTCGCAAGATTGGTTCAGGCCCAGGGGACTCCTGTCCTTATCCCTATCCGCTACTAGGAACAGCTTGGTTATTTTCAACATTCACATGCAGGTCTTGGCTCAATTTAATTTCGGCCCATGCCTATTTTCAACTTGACGTCCCGTCCCATTTCTACTCCTTTGGAGCGACTGCGACTGAGAGGGGCTGTTCTCTAATAGAGTGGGATGACTGATAGATGCGCAAAACCGCAAAATCAACTGTCTCCTCCCCCAATTTTAAATACCAACTGCCCTCAGTTGCCTGCCGATACGATCCGACTGTATTTTCAACATGTTTAAAGCGCTCGAGACTTTCATCCCGTACGTCAAACTGTTCCAACACTTTACACTCCTTCTGCCCAATATGCCGCCTGTCCCTCTCGGTCCCCAGCATCTCTCTCAGAACGCTCTTCATCCTCCTCCGTTTGTCCCGCCTGAGGCGCTCAAGGAGATATACCCCGAGCTCTCCGATCACTTCGAGACCGTCATCCATACAAATTACTCCAGGCTTGAGCGCCAGCTCCAGATGTATGATGAAAGTGCTTCATACATGGTGCGTCTCAGTCCATTTGTCCCAAGCATCCACTTAGTTTCAACTTTCGTACAGGTGTCTCTTTCTCCCTACTCTCAGCTCATCGCTACTACGCCCGAGATCTACACCGGCTACCAGAACGTTGCTTCCAAAATCAAGCAGACACACCCCGACTCTTCCATGCATACTCCTAGTGTCGCCAAACTGATGGCTATATGCGATGATATGCAGAAGCTTCGTAAGCGCGCCCGCCTTGCTCAAGAGAAGGCTGGAAACGCGTGCGTTGTTCATTATTTGAACATTTTTCAACGCTAATTTCAACTTTCAGCCCCGCAAGAAACCCAAGACTAAAACTTCTCCCGAGGAAGTTCCTACTTCTGACGAGGAGGGAGAGGCTGTTTCTATTCCCGATGACGACGTCTCTATGGAGGATATCGATTCCCAGGTGCTCTTTCTCCCTCAATCTCAAATATCCGCCATTTCTGACGTCTATTTTCAACATTGTCAGGAACACCGTTCGTCCCCCGAAGTTCAGATTATTGATGACCCCATCGACTTTGATCAAGGCGCCCAGGTCGTCGTCTCTGGTGGCAAGGTCGTTCCTCGCCCTGGCCATGAGAAGGCTATCCACACTATCGTCAACAAGGTGGTGGAAGATAATAAAGCTGTGGAGGACAAGAAGTTCACGGTGCGCTTCGTATTTTCACGTTTTTACTTCTTCTTTCTAACTTCCTTTCCCCTTATCAGGGCAAGGCCGCGAAGAAGAAGCAGCGCGCTGAGGTCATCCTTTTCCCTTATGTTCACCTCAACCGTATTGATCGCCGGTCGCCCTTGTATGTTCAGGCTATGAACGTCATCGCGCGGACTGCCCCCGATGAAGCCGCCAAGGTAGCGTCTTTTACCGAACCTCCTTCGCAGAAACGCGGTCGTGCCAACGACTATATTGACTGGGAGCACGGACACTTTCATTATCTTCAGGGTGCGCTATTTTTCTTATTTTCAACATAAGACTTTTCGCTTATTCCCTTTTATTTTTAAGCTAAACGTCCCGCTCCTGCGTCCAATCAAGTCACCGACCGCGCTGAACGGCCGTCACTCGAGGCGCGGGCAAAAGCTATAAAGTGCGTTCTTGGACAATGAAATGATCACACTGAACCAAAACCACCACTCTTATATCCTCTAGTGCAAGCTCTGTGAAGTTCGGGGGTGTCGGATCAAGTATTAGATCCTATAGACCGAAACGATGTATGGTAGGGTCAACAAGAAACGTTCTCAGTCGGTCAATTGGTTCTTCGAGAACTAGGCTCTCAAATGGAATATTGGGTCTGATAGTGTTCAAGTTACAGCCTGTTAAGGTCTGAGGTTTGTTGGGTGTTCAATAGAACTGGTAAGTTTCGCAATAGCCCGTTTCCGACTATGCACGTTCTGCAACGCTTCCAAGCTTCAACGAACTTGGGGCTTTTAACTCAAAAGATCACAACTGGTTTTATCAATCAAAATCGTTCGTTCAAGCCTTTCTAGTACTAGTGCGGACAAGCAACAAGTCACTATACAGAGCACCACTACCCAGACCCTGCGATGCGATGTGCACTACAGCCCCGGAATAATCTGCTGCCTAAATCTACGAGTCCTGACTCCTTATATACTGTGCTGGGATTAAGTTTACGATGCTACTATTATGTCTTCGGATGCCCTTCCGGTCCCCATGACTCTCCCTGCTCCACAACCTATTCCGCCATTGGTGCCCTGGCACGTCGAGATGTCTTGTTGGGCAGTTTTAACCCGATCGTATTGAAATTGGTTGTCTTCGGGTGATATCACTGAAACCCTTCTGTCTTGCACAGGATCTCCTTCGTCTAGTGGGTGGCCCTAACTCAGGGCAGGCCTTATAGCCTCGTCTGCGCTTCTTGGTAACTCGTCCACTCTCTCTAACAGGTCTGATATTGGAAAAGAACCAAGTTGAACCGTCTTGATTCGATCGGGAATGGTCCGAGATCAAATCGTGATCCCGGATCCAATACGTTTCCGTCTTGTCGCATCAAGTCAGCTCCTATCCGCTTGTCTCAGCCGGAAGAAGGAACTCCGAGTCCCGGCCATCATTCCTACACGTGCCGCGACGCGTCTTGAGCCATCAAGTCGCAACAACAAACATCCCATACTGAAGGTGAGTCCAGATCGTCTCGAGTTTTAACTATTGTGCGTGTTTTCACTTCCTCTTGATCCAAGTCTAGCAATGGCTCATCCAGGGCGCAACCTTGGGTACCATCTTGTGTAGTCAGATGCACTTCTAGTGGGAACCGTAATCCGCACTTTCCAGTAACTTCATAACGTTCTCTTTTGTAGTGGTCTTAAGCTATATGACTGGTAGCTTTCCCGTTCAAGGCTCACGGTAG
The DNA here is from genome assembly GCA_029449255.1 of Mycena polygramma. Lineage (NCBI taxonomy): Eukaryota > Fungi > Basidiomycota > Agaricomycetes > Agaricales > Mycenaceae > Mycena > Mycena polygramma. The sequence goes on along the minus strand of JARKID010000144.1, from coordinate 279,134 downwards.
CTCTCAATTGGGGTGTGAGCGTGTGGTAGTACTAGTGAAAAACGCAAAAACTGCGCCTTTCATATGTGGTCATTTACACGGCTTATCAGCGCAGCGCGCGCTATCCAGAACGCCATTGGAGTCGACGTGCCTAACAAAGGCCTCTTGCGCGCTGAGTACGAAACTCGCAGCAGCCTGGTCGCTATCATCGCCCGCCTCTCCGCTAATTTGGGATCCCACGAAACGCTCGTTGCCAAGCATAACGAGATTATCCTTCTCATGAAGAACCGCGGCCTTTCGCCTCTCAAGGAACTCCCCGAGGATGAGTAGGTGAGTCCTCTCCCCCAATTTTCAACTTTCGACACTGATTTCAAGGGTTTTTCAGAGAACTCAACGTTAGCGGCGATACTCCGTGCCCGTATGCTCATTCGCACACATCGTCGCATCTCCCCCACCACACCGTTTCGTGCCCTGTCAATCCAACTCCCGATTCGGTCGATCTTTCATCCCTCAACATCCCCACGTTCCTTGACTAGTTTCCATGTACCAGAGTGGTTTTATCCGCATCCAGTCTTTACTTGTCGTCCCGTGTCTCTGTTTGGTCTGTTGTTCAACCAACTGTCTCCATGAATATATTTGCCGTTTGCCTTAATCCCCTGCTTAGTCCCATGTTGAAAATAGTCCATCCGGAGTTTCAATTTTCAACTTTTGTCCGATGCGCGAGTTCTTACTTTCGCGCCCTTTTGGACCTTCTGGGATTGCCAGAGCCATAGCTAGGGCCAGATTCCAAAGAAACTTCTTCCGGTTCCTCGTCACTCTCATATCCGTCGGACAATTCATCAGGATTTTAGCCCAGTCTGGCACCAATTTTATTTTGTGAAACTGCATATCCTTGCCATCGTACTCGTCTGGCACTTCATGGTCTTCCACCAGTTCGTCCAGTTTTTCCGCCGACATGTCTATCAGATTCTCAATTTTATCCGAGAGTCGTAGATGTTTCCGCACTTCGAAAGGTATTACTCTAAATTGTGCGATTTTACTGTGGTACATGGCCCCGTTCATCTCGCAGCATAAATAAGAGCCACCCTTTGTCCTCCTGACCACCACCATTGGACCCAAATACCTTGGTTCCATCTTGGTGTTGAGTGACTTCTCAACCGAGGTATTGCGAACAAGCACTAACTCCCCAGGTTGAAAATTGAAATTCTCAATCGTGTCTTTATGGACGCGCTCATATCTTCTGACCGCAGCTAGTTTCTCAGCTGACACTCTCTTGCACATTTCTTCAATGTGTTGAGAGTGTTTAGCTAAAGCTCTAGCCCTCAGACCTACAAGCTCCGCCGTGGATATTATCGTATCAGGATACTCTACTAGCCACGTCGATTCTTCGATGTCCAGCGGGATGACTGGATGCGCACCTGTTACTGCAAAGTACGGGGTACACCCTAGTCCTCTCCTGGCTGTAATCCGGTCCGCCCAGATCACTTGAGGTAGGAACCAATACCATTTTCTAGTATCGCCTCCAGTTGCTTTGTACAAGGATTGTCTCATATCCCAATGCCTGCGCTCCACAGGCCCGTTTGCTTGAGAATTATAAGGCGATATCCTTATACCAGTAATGCCATACTTGGCGTTTAACCATTTGACAGCAGCAAGAAATTGTCCCGCATTATCTGTAACAATCCACTTCGGGCAGCCCCAACGGCAGATGATTTCTTCGAGTAGAAATCTCCCCAAGGCTTCCCCATTATCAGCTCTAAGTGCCCGAGCTTCGAGCCACCGCGTAAGCGAGTCTCTAGCAGCCACTACAAGCCTGTGTTGATTCGAAACAGTCCCCATAATCATAACATCGACGTGTATCTTTTGAAAGATACTTGGTGTCAAAGTTGTGATTGGCGGTATTTTCAACAATTTCTTTTGCCTTGCTTGACACAGCCTGCAGGTTTTCACATACCAAGCGATGTCCTTTTCCATTTCTGGCCACCAAAATCGGTTCTCTATGAGTGATTTGGTGGAGTACACGCCCTTGTGCCCCAAACTGTCGTGAGATGCTTTCATCATATACATCCGATGATCTTTCTCAACTACCAGCCGGTGCTGTGAATCCTCTCCACGTCTGTAGAGCCTGCCTTTGCCATCGAGGAAGAACTGCTTTGCATAGAAATCACGGTCCGAGGATGAGAAGTCTAGGGAAAAGCAACCGCGCGAAGTCAGGAATATCGAAGTTGAAAATAAGATTGAACTCAATGATGACTACTCCGACGGCGAACAACAACCCTATCAGGTCAAATATGACAAGATGCTCGCTGTTAAGGGGAGACCTGAACCTTCAGGGCCTCCACGGGAACCTATACCTTTGCCTAATGAGCAAAATTACAAGGTTGTTCCCAAACTTAACAAAGCCGAAACTGTGAAGAATGTTGCGAAGCGTATCTTGGGCGGAAACTTTGAAATGTCCGCTGAAGAAATGGCGACTGTGTCTCCTGAAGTGGCTCGTGAACTCAAGACACAGATAACCAAGTCCAGACAGCCGCTTACAGCTGTTTGCAGAACTAATGACACTCATCAAAATTTGATGAATAAGAACAAATTTGATTGCCTGGATTGCCGGGTTGATTCTAAGCTCATCTGTCGCCCGATTTTGCTGAAAATGAAAGCGTTAGAAAGCAGTGAAGCAGGGCTTCCAGACCATACCCTACTCAACCGTTTCTTGCATTCTTTCCGTGTCCCGAAAAATCCGGCTGTGTGGTCTGAACCATACGCAGTAACAGCAATATCTTTGTTATCTGTCAACCGATTTGGATGAATCCAAATGATTCTGAAAGCCAGCATTGCGTCGAATCCGAATGACACTATACTTTTTGCTTTGACATTAACGCAACCCGGCAGGAATGGATATTCACTGCAGATATGTATTTTCATTATTACAGGCCAAGATCATGTGTGTTTCATTATGAGCATAGGCACACATGATTGCCTCTCCTCTAGCTTTCGGAATCATCCGGATTCATGCAGAACGGCTGATAGACGGTGAAGATATTGTCGTTGCGGCATCTGGTTTAAACCATGGAACCGGAAATTTCGGGCCAAGTAGATTACGTAATAAACTTTCGAGTAGGGTAGCGTTTGGAAACCCCGCTTTTCCGCTTTCTAACGCATCTATTTTCAAGGGAATCCGTCAAGAAATGGGCGAGAAAGAAGCAAGGGAAATCCGGCTGTTTGAATTGCTTTCTTTAAACTATTTTTAGCGGAGTGTCATTAGTTCTGCAAAGAGCTGTAATAAGCCAAAAACAGGCACTGTACTGGCACAAAATGTTGAAAATATCTTACCCGGGGATTGCATGGACGAGGAGGAGACGTTAAGACATGACACATTGGACATACTTGAACTGCCAAAAGTCAGTATCTTTACGCTCAGCAGCGGGGACTTCATAAATGTACCCGCCGGTGTCATGTCCCCAAAATGTTTGGTGACAGGACTGAAATGAACCCTTACAAAAATAATTTACACTATAGCGACATCCCGAATAAAAGTTGACGAGCATAGTAGAAACCAGATTGTTAGAAAGGGAAATAATTATTTTGCAACTGCATTGCACTGCCCTGATGACGTCACTTCACTCCATACCCCAAAATGACACGCATGCTCCACGGTGACTTCATAGAAGCATCATGGCAGCATCATGTGTGACATCACTGGAGTAAATTACTGTTTGGAGCTCTAATGACATCATAGAATAGAATGTATAAATAAGACTGTATTGTAGCTTGAATGACATCTTTTTGACCACACATTATCTGACACACCTGTTTTTGACCGCTTTTGGATCTATTTACTCTTCGAGGGAGTAGATACATCTCTGAATAATACTATAAGCCGATCTTATTGTATTATTCCACGTTCTGTTTCGAATTTACTTGCTCTACAAAAGGGTTTGTAAGTTCCACGCTACGCCTGACCTGAATTTGCTTGCTCTTCGAGGGAGTTTGGTAAGTTCACATCTTCCGTCTTTTGAATTTACTTTCACACCGACTGTGTTGTAAGTTCACCCTGCCTGGCTGAATTTAAGTACACATTGACTTGTGTGTTTGAATTCTTTGTATCGTATTCTGCTACTTCTTGGAATTAACGGAAGCACTGAATTTCATTTGGTTACGCAAAGCAATATTCTCACCACCCAATCCTGGTATCACTGCGATCCTGGACGAGAGCTTCGCCTACTGAACGAACACATCTGCCGATTTTAAATTCCATCTTGACTCCTGAGATTATTTGGTGGCTCTCGCTTGCCTTATTTTCCCTCGCACCTTACTCTCATTTAATTGACTATCTTGTTAGGATCTCCCGGCCAGGAATCTTATCAGACCAATTAAATTCTACCCTTTCTCATCTACTTAACCTTTTTGGATTTCTTACTGACTTGTTCATAGGTCTTCCAAAACCCATCTTTGACACCGGATTCAATTCTTGTGGGAAACTCCTGAACAACGCCGCTTCCGGAGGACCTCACGTATAACAAATTATACACTTGACATCATTGGTGACCACCGCAGGGGGTTTATTTAATTGAATCCCCTTGTCTACTCTACTTCCACCCACATCTTCAACTCATTTACCGACCACCCGAACTTCACATTCTACCGACACCAACATGCATATGTTCTCGAATAACCCGCCACCACCTGATGGAACTAACCCGTTGATTCCTGATTTGCAAAATGAAGCATCAACCAGTCAGCTCCCTACGTCATCTCATGAACCACGACGGTCTCATCAGCGAGCTACGTCACCTCATCCTCAGTTCACTTATCCGACTCGTGAACCTAACCTGCCATTTCCTTCAATCCATTCACCTCGACGGAGGCATTCAACCACAAGGAAGGAATCTTATCCTGATCTAATGAATGTTCACCATGAAACTGATGGAGATTATCTGGCCAATCCTGATTCCGATCCTTCTGACTCTGAATCTTCTTCGTCTTCTTCCGACGATCATCCTGCTCCTCGCATGAAAGCCGCCCTACCCATTTTTGGAAGCACTAGGACTGTATATGACATGCCGATGCGTGGAAGTCGTGATGCCCCTAAAACTTTTAGAGGACATCATTCAGAGGTGGAATACTTCATTGCTCATTATGACAAGCTACTGGTGAAATTCCACGTAACTGACCCACATGATCAATGTACGAGCATCATTGACTATTGTTCCATGGACGTACAAGGGTTCATTAGAGCTTCTGAATATTTTCAGAGGGACAATTGGCCCAAGCTACGCAAGGAAATTTTGCGATACTATGATGCGGATCGAGCTATGTCACGCTACAAGCCTGGCGATATTTCGACCTTCACCCTTAAGACTTCGAAACGGCCCTTCCACAGCCTGTCACAATGGAAACAATATTACATTAAATACAGGACTATGGGAGGAATGCTTTTGCATAAAGGTCTACTAACTAGAATGAACTATGATGTGTACTTCTGGTTAGGAATACATCCTGATTTACGCCCAATTCTGGAGCAGCGCATCCTACAACTCAATCCCAAACGAAATCCAAACCGCCAATTTGCTGTAAAGGAAATCAGTGATGCAGCGGAATGGTATTTCCGCCGCAACCGTGCAGAAGCCATGGTTATAAACGCAGCAGACTATGGGATTGACCTGGACAGCGACACTTCTAATCATGATTCAGACGGCAATGAATCTGAGGATAGCGATGATTCAGATTATGAAATTTATCGAAGAAAACATAGGCAAAAGCTTAAGGATCGTAAAAAGAAAGAGAAGGAAAAGAAGAGGAAAGGAAAATCTTCAGCTAATCCTGGAATAAGTTCTTCTCGCACTTTGAAGACTACGGGAACAGCTGAGGAGGTGACGGGGCTCATTAGACAGTTGAACAAAATGTCTCTAACTGACCCTGAATATCCACCCATATATTACAAGGTATTGTCCTTGGACACGACGGGAATTGCTGCAAAATGTGTTCAGCCTCCACGGATTAATACTCAGTGGGAAAATCAACACCCGCGCAACCCACCCAGAACTAAACAACCACCACCACCATCCTCTAATGCTACCACGTCTTCGTCCCCTTCCACGTACCCCAATAATATTCCCTTGTCATCCAACAACGCTTCCCGGAATGAAACCACGGGGTGTTACGGCTGCGGACAAGAAGGGCATCGTATTGGGGAATGTCCTGCTGTCCAAGACTTGATGAAAAAGGAAATCATCAAGGTGGATGAGGACACTCGTAAGCTGCGAATGAAGGACGGTACCTTTATACGGCGAGGACCAGGGGAAACTTTGGTCCAAGCAGCCACCCGACTAGCCACACCACGAGTCATGTTTACGATGACTTCGTCGACTTGCCAAAGACCAGAATATGATTCTGAGTTGGGTCAATCTAGCTCAGAAAACGAGGGACGAAGCTTTAGTACAAACATACCAGACTGGGAGTTGGATACTGAAACTGAATCCTATGACTCGGATTTTGACAAACAAGGATTGGATGCTCACTGGTATGCTCGCGCAACGGCCAGTGACTCAGACGAGGAATCAAACCTGGATTATGGTGAAGTCTACCTAACGGTACCTCAAATTGAAGATCCACTTACAGATGAGGAAGTACATGTGAATGCAGCAGAACGTACGGTGCCTAGCACACGCGCAGCTCGGAAAGAGGTTTTCGACGGTGTACAAATGCACCGTCGAGAAAAAGCGCGTGAAGGAACCGCTCGGGAACCTGCCAAGGTTGTGGAGATTAATCCCGCCAGCAAAAGACAGACACACGACGTACCTTCCCAACCGCCCAAGGATCAATTGCCGCCGCTAACACCAGTCGACGCAAGGCAACCACGGGACGTGGAAGTTGAAATGGAAATCGATTCGCCACAGGTACAACAGGATAAACGAAGTCGCAAGCCTAAAAACACGACAGACTCACGGCCGTCCAAGACCACCATGGAAGGAAATAAAGTGAAAGATCTTCACGAAGACTCACAAAATTCTAAGGTAGGACGGCAATCGGACATTCAAAATTCAGTTAGCATTCCGGCTATTGTGGACAGGATTTTGGACATGACCATTCCAATAACGGTACGTGAAGCATTTGTGTCGTCCAAAGATATTCGCACGGGAATTATGGATGCAATTCGTCTGAAAAACGTCAAGGCGGTACTCTTGGGAAAGGGATCCGATAGCCCCGTAGTCGCGAATTGGGACTGGCCACGAACGGATGGCGTGTTAATTAAAATTGAACTCAAAACAGGTGGGCGACCGGTGGTAGCCATTATTGATACGGGTTCCCAACTTGACGTAGTCCGAGCCGACGTGGCCGCCTTAAAAATCAAACGACCCGTTGACATGACTCGTGTTCAGAGCATGAATGATGCTAATGGGGGCAAAGGACAACTACAGGGATTTATCAGCGACGTGGAATTTAACTGCGGCAAGGTAGTAACCCACACCGACCTTTGGATGTCCCAACAGGCTCCCTTTGAACTTTTGTTGGGGAGACCATGGCAACGCGGAAATTTAGTGAATATTGAGGAACGAGAAGAAGGCACTTATCTTGTTTTCAAAGATCGAGAAACACGCCAGCCTCGTTATGAGTTATTAGCCATTCCATACGAGCAATGTGGAGAAGAGGTGGCTAAACAAACTCTCTCGATTCTCATAAACCCCAGCCACGGTGGAAACGCCAACTCCACAATAACGCACCCCAATTCTGACCGAGAAACTGCAATAATTCCGTCAGACGATATAAGAGACCTGGAATATGAAGAACCCACCCAACCTGTTAGGCCATGTTGGCCGAGTTCGGAAGAAAACAAGCGCCAACCGAACAGGAACGACTCTCACACGGAATACTTGGACTCTCGGGACAGCAATAGGGAACCCCAACATATTAGGAAGGGAACTCTGCGGCACGGGTGGGTGTTGCGTTTACTTGCCGTAATAGCCTCCTGGATGTACCGTGTATTGCTTCGTCAAAAATATCCTGTTAGACACAGCGAACAGGAAGCACAAATCAGTAAAAATGCGGGAAGAGGCAATAAAAAGGAAAACACAGAATCATCACCAGCGTTTTTCGACATTGGGAGCCCCGGCTCGGAAAAATTTGCGCCGAGCGAGCGAATCCCCAACAGGCCCACAAGTCATTTGATGACTTCTGTAATCAGTCCTGAACCGTTTCAAGCAGATAGCGACACCCATGCCCAGTCAACGAGCGAGCGTGATCTGAAACCAAAAATTAAACTATGGACGCGCGCATTCAAAACTAAACATAAATTACACCTGGCGAAAGCCTCACAACTTGATGTACCGGCACTACTGATCGGTAGTGAGGGCCAACAGCTTCATCAAGACCACTCTTTGGTTTTGAAACAAACGCGCATAGCAGAACCAAGCTCTGAAACCCGAATTATTCTAGGAGGTAAGGAAGAAAAATGCATTTTACGTACGTCCAGAGAAATCGTAAATCATCTTAAACTCCTTCTCCAACTAGATAACATAGTTAGGCGAGCAAAAATTCGACAGCGCACGATCAGGCTATTCACAGAATCGCACCCTGCCCTTTTACGCGTGGATTCCTCAATGCTGAGCTGGAATAGCGGAGGTTCAGACACGCCGATGCCACGATGGTGTAATCGAAGTGCCGCGTGGATAACCCAGAACGCACTAACCCAATTGGGAGGTAAATACACGACCACAATGGATGACGCACTCCCGGATTTTGAAAACCTGTCAACGCTAAACAAGCGTGCACAGCTCTGGAGTCAAATGACAATCAGAGCGTCAAACTTCGACAAAAATCCATTTGGATTCTTATCGTACCCAGTATGGAATTTGAGGTTTGAATGCAAAAATTTGCAGCGCTATAATAAAGGATCTAATTCTGACATCCAACGAGGACGCGCATCAGGAAAAACGCTTGGCAAAAGGGAAGCGATCGACATGAGACACAAAAATGTTAGGAACTCATGCAAGGTAGAGCAGCCCCGAACTGGCACTCTCCACGATGAATACAAAGCTAAAACGACGTCAGAAAATGAATCGGAGCTTCCCTCGCATGCAGCACAGGGAAGTCATTCTAGTCCAGACCTCGTCACATTGAATGAATTTACGGCAGCTGCAGAGGACGTACCGGAGGAAACAAACTTTCTTCCCCTCGAAAATGTATCGTTTATGACGCGAATGGAGTCGGTTTGGTCAATAACTGCGACGACGCGTCGGGATGAGTTTGAAATCAGAAAAGAGCATTCAAAAATGCGTCATACCGAGCTTTGGCTCCACGCAGGAATTGACAAGTCCCTGCCGAATAAGCGTGAAAAAGCGCAACTTGGCTTCCTTGAAACACGGAATGGGACTCTTAACCCGCGGGATTTGGAAGCTCTGAGTAATTTGAGTGAAAAAGGAAAGTTCCAAGAATATTCCAGCGTACCTCCTCATTCAAACGATCCAAATCGGGCGGGCATCGAAAATGATATGCGTTCCTGCGCGGGCAGCCCCGCAGGCATCGCGATGCTATGTGAACAGCGGCAACAAGGTTTAGCGTGTGAAGTGAGCTTGCAAAGAATCTGGAACACCAAGGCGGATCGACCAAGACTCCACCTGAATGGCAGGGAAACCTATAAAGCAGGTCCCGGATACGAGTCGCTCCCCCACCTAACACGAATCGCTGCCTCTACGCTTGAACCAACTCTGATTATGTCTGACAACAACAATTCGAATACTCTACCTGACTCGGGTAAGAACGACACTTCCTCGATGAAGGAACGGCTTGCTCACGTTTGCTCCTTCCCAACCCCTACCTTCCGATCCGCCTCTGCTCTCGTTTCTGGCCGACCGACTCATCCACCCCCGCGTAATCTTCCCATGCCTTCGTCTTTCGCCCCGAAAACCTGCGGTGTTCTTGATCGCCAACGGTACGGCGATTTAGGCCCCGAAGATCGACGTGCACGGGAGCCCAACTCGCTAGCAAGAATGAGAGCTACAGTGGATGGTCAGTGGAGGAAACATCGGCTGGGATACAACTTACCGGTGCGCCCAGGTACGATAATCTCCCCCCAGACGCTATATACCGGAGGTGAGTATCGCCCGAACGGGCAAGAAATCCATCATTTCATATTACTGAACGCACGAATGGCAGTTCATAACCCTCGCACAGGCTTGCCCGCCATCGTTAACGGCCATATCGAGGCGCATATGTTCGCCGCACCGCGCGATAGTCGTACGTGGGAACTTGAGCTGCCCTTCGTATCTGACGAAGAAATAGCGGACGCGCTTCCGCGTTACGCCTCGCATCTTCACCGTGATGTGAGTCTTCACCGGCGAAAGGGGGACTACCAACTCACCATGTCGCATGCCATCATAAAGGCCCCCGCTCCCCCTGCTCAGTCCACTCCGTCCGCTCCGCACATCTCTCCAGTAGTCGTCAATACTGCGAATTGGCGTCATTCGGTCTCGATACACGCACCGACCCCGCAACGGGCTAACTTCATGCCCGGATTCGTCTCGACCACCTCCACCGCCGACGACGAGATGCCCCCGGGCTTTCGGTACTTGATCCATCCAGCAGACGACCCACCCGCTGCTGCAGACGGTCTGCCTACCCTAGGCCTACTCCACACCGAGTCCCCCGCGCCGGAACAAGAGGTGCGCCAGGTGCCCATTGGGACGGGGCGGCGGTACGACACGCCTGCGCTGCCGTTGCTCCTAATGGACACGTTGCCGCCACTACGAGCAGCAGACACTGTGACTCCACCCGCATCTCCCGACCCCACGCCGCCGCCGCCGTCCGATTCCGAGGACGACGAGATGGACACGTCCAGCAGCGACGATGACATGGAAGGCGCGTCGCCGTCCGCACCTATCGTTCCCGGCGCCACTGCCCTTTCCCCTGTGATGCGTAAGATTAATGATATTCTGGAAAGAATAAATTATAACTCACGCACCTCTGAATTAGCTGCGCTCGACAAAGTTCCCCAGCCCGTATACGTTTTCAACGCGTTCACTACGCCTGACGCCGCCGACTCGTCGGACCGCAGCACTACGGCCACCCCAGTCGTCATCGACAAAGGGCAACCACCTAATGCGCCATTCACGCGAGTACGTTCATTACCCGAGGTCACGACTCTCGCCGACCCCGACGTGGAACTTGCGACCGTGCCCCCGAACTCACCACTCACGGAGCCCGAGGACGATGGTCGTCTTGCGCCGTTGGGGCTGTTTGATCCCTTCTCCGACTCGGAGGAGGAGAACGTTAGTTGCAACGAGGACGAATACAGATTACCGCCCAATGAATCACGCACCGACGAGCTTCCTCTTCCCAACCTTGGATCCACAAAGCGTGGGCCCCTTGTCACAAGGGAGCACTATTCGTCGTCGCCTTCGTTTGAGCACCAGCGTTGGGATGAGATGTTCGAAGAGGGCGACGCTCAGAAGTCGCATCCGTTTGAAGCCAAGCCAAGTCCCGAGGAGGTTCGCGCTATGTTCATGCAAACGAAGGCAGAGCTAACGGTGAATTTGGAACAGGCTAACAGCGAAGAGGATGCAGAGGGAGTGTCTGACGACGAGTCGATGCCAGAACTCATGGAGCCTGATTCGGGATCGGAAGACGGAAGGATTGACTCGCCGGAGCCGTACGCGCCCGCATTCTCTCACGAAGCACGGATCACTAATAACTCCGGCAGTTTTGACATCTCCCGTGAATATCCGTTTGTTCCCACCACCGTCGTCAACGAGCACCAATTCTCGCAACTTTTGAACCGTAACCTCGATCGTCTTCAGCAGCCGGCATACGCGCCCACGACCTCTGATTACGTGCGACTCGGACGAACCAAGCTCTGGGTCGAAAAGCACATATACGAGCTCAGCAGCATCAAGAACAACGAAATCAATACCGCCGCGAAACCCTTACAGGATTTCCTGCAGATCATCTTCGCGCACGCGGACATTCTGTTGGAAACGGGACAACTTCCTGAGGGCCTTGTGCGTCATCAGAATCTGCTGCCTCGTAAACCTGACCAACAACGTCTTCAGGTACCGGTGACTCAAGAAGAGATGGAGAAGATATCCATCCCAACTCACGACGGACTGTATCGCGTCACCTCGAACAGTGTCCTTCCCCGACTTGAGGGGCGAATCTTTCGGAAATTTGGACTCACTGAGCGGGACGTTATGTTGCTCGCGGCCGTCTCGGTGGCAGTTCAGCGCCGCTTTGGCGCGGTCGCCTGCCTGTCGTTAGGACGGATCTGTCTTACTGATTACGTCGCCGGGGCGACTGAACTCATTCTTCGCCACGGCTGGCCTTTGGACACCTCGACTTGCTTCCACCCACTTCCTGCCGCCTCCCTTCCCTGTCTTGATACCGACGAAAAGCTTCAGTTTCGCGCCGTTAATCATACGCTGGCTCTTCATGGATTCACGGCGGTATCTTCCTTAGGCGACGCCGTCATGCGGCTGCAGTTCCGCGAGCCGACGCTTGTCGCGCATTTATTGCAGCACAACATGTTGACGCCGGCTACCAAGGATGGGGAAGGAGTGTTTGATGAACCATCGGTGGACGACGTGGCTATGAATCTTCCTCAGGCAAGTTTCAGCTTTCGCTATCCAAGATCGCAGACTGACCAGCCGCCCTTTCAGATTGTGGATCGCGGCGACAACACGCGCCTTGTACAGTCCTACGACACCGCCGCTCGCGATCCGTCTGCCCCACACGTCGCATCTTCGTCCAATACCGGCCACTTGCGTCTCCCCACGCCCGTCTCGGCGCCTCGGGGGTATTTCCGACCCGGCTATCACGGACGCAGTCTCCCGTCCACGGCCCCCGTTAACCCGCAGGCTCGCGTACCGCGTGAGTAGGAGTGACGGCGAGTCCCCATCTTCTTCGTTCCCCGCGGAGTCGCTAACCCCACCTCGTAGGATTAACACCCACGCAGCGTCATCGTCTACGAATCTTGCACCCGCCACCGTATCGACCATCTCCCTTGTCTCAATCTTTTACCATGTCGTACGAATCTTCTGTACTTTAATTTGCCTTCGATCTCTTTCTGACTCCGTTCAAACTGTACATGGACTTCGCCCCCGCACTTGGGGAATATTTGATTTTACTTACGAACTCGCCACGACCACTTACGATTACTTAACGACTTCTTGGCAGAATTCCGACTCCGTAATTGCCCGCCTTCATGTTATCTTCCGCACAGTAGCCTACTGTCTTCCAGTAGTACTTATTTACTTGTTGCGACGAATAATATTTTCACTTTTGCGGTGTTTCTGGTGTGACCTTGAAAACATCTGGAAAATGAAGTTTTATTCAAACACGACTTGTCTAAGTACAACGGAAATTAAGGTGGCTTCTACCTCTTCCTTCTGCTTTTTATTTAACTTACCAATTTCTAGCCCAGCTTCGGAGAGATCGCTAACCCGCAAATCAGTTCATAACTTGCCTAAAAACGAAGGCATCAGTACTTTGATCCCGGCGATCACAAACTCTTGCCGGATAAGGCCAAACACGACCTTAGCAGTCAGAACTCGCAACTACCTTAGGATTCCAACCACCATCTGGGTTCACGAAAAACTAGTCGGAAATGGCATTTGGCGTTCCCCGACAAGGACAGAACCCAATCCGTTCCCCGCGGGACGTGGCCTCCTTCTGGAACAAACTCAGACGCCTTGGACGTGCTCATCCAAGCGACTCGAATATAATGCCTTACGAATCACGCTGATTCCTCGAGCCCCGATAATAATTCTCTATTTCTTTGGAAATCCTAGGAAAGTACAAGCAACTTTTACTCAGCTTGAGAATTTCGATACATCACGCTACTTCGGTAGGTTTTTACAGGCTGGCATTGGCATCTATCTGGTGTTAGTCTTCCTGTACGTTCTTCGTCGGATCCAAGGGACCTGGCACCAACGCAAGATGTTGTTACCTTGTACAGAGGCCGTACAACAAAAATTCTGTCTGAGTACTAGCTTGAACCCGGGCGGATTAAAACTCAAAGGACAGGTTCAGGAGCCAGTTATTCAGGACACTGATCATTTTGAGCTAGAAGAAGATGACGAATATTTGTTTTACCCCGTGCAAGTAGAACCTGAAGCCGGCTCAACTTACCAAGCTTTTACAATGTACAAACGAGTGGATAAAAAGATTCGGCCTGTCTCCACCACATTTTCGCCGGACTACGAAATCAAACGAACCATTCCCGAAGATCCTTTACTCACTTTAACCGAGCTACCAGTAAGACCACCGGAGTTTGAGCCATCTGGGCGACTTACTATGGACCGCTTGAAAACGTTGGACTTGAACCCCGAAGGGTATTTGTCCAGTGAAGAGGAGAAACTGTTCGCTCACATAATGAGTGAGAACAAGGAAGCGTTAGCTTTTGAAGACACCGAACGTGGAACTTTCAAAGATACGTACTTCACTCCTTATAAAATCCAGACCGTACCTCACACCCCTTGGGAATATAAAAACATACCTATTCCTCCTGGAATTCTGACAAAAGTCATTGAAGTTCTGAAATTAAAAATGGAGGCTGGGGTATATGAACCTTGCCAATCCTCTTACCGATCTCGATGGTTTTGTGTTTTGAAAAAGAATGGTAAGCTGCGGATCGTTCACGATTTGCAGCCCTTGAACAAAGTCACCATACGGGACGCTGGAATGCTCCCTATTATTGATGATTTTGTGGAAGGCTTTGCAGCCCGCCAATGCTACACTGTTTTTGACTTGTACTGGGGCTTCGACGCACGTCGAATGGAACCCGAGAGTCGAGATATGACCGCATTTATGACACCACTGGGACTACTGAGAATTTCTTCCATGCCTACGGGTTTTACGAATTCGCCAGCAGAGTTCCAGAAATGCATGGTATTCATCTTACATGATGAGATTCCTCATGTCGCGAATATATTCATTGATGACTTGCCTATTAAAGGCCCAGCCACGCAATACCTGGACCATAATGGGAAGCCTGAGACCATACCTGGGAATGATCAGATTCGACGATTTATTTGGGAGCACGCACAAGACGTACACCGAATAATGCATAAGGTCAAATGCGCTGGCGGAACCTTTTCTGGTACTAAGACTCAGATCTGTCGACCTGAGGTACTTATAGTAGGACAGAAATGCACTCCCGAAGGGCGCATACCCGATGAAAAGAAGGTATCAGCCATTTTGGACTGGCCACCACTTACCACTCCACAAGAAGTAAGGCGCTTTTTAGGACTATGTGGCACAGTTAGGATTTGGATCCTAAATTATTCAGCCATTATTAGACCTCTGACTGAACTTTACCGCAAAACGGTTGAATTTGAATGGAATGATAGACGTCGGGAGGCGTTTGCCAGAATAAAAGAACTTATAACGAGCGCCCCAGCTTTGCGACCTATCAATTACGAACTCTCGACCCCAGTAATTCTTTCTGTCGACTCTTCAAGAGACGCAACAGGCATGATTCTGTCTCAAATTGATGAGGAAGGACGGAGACGACCATCACGTTACGGCTCTGTGCCTATGAGTGAGCGGGAATCACGCTATTCACAGCCAAAACTTGAGTTGTTTGGACTCTATCGGGCCCTCCGAGCCTGGCGGTTATATATAATTGGGGTCCAGACTTTCCATGTGGAAGTAGACGCCAAATTTATTCAAGGCCTGCTGAACAATCCGGACCTACAACCCGACGCAGCCGTAAACCGTTGGATTCAAGGTATTCTGATGTTCCATTTTGAATTGATTCACGTACCAGCAGTTCGGTTTCAAGGACCTGACGCTCTTTCTCGAAGAGGGATGGCACCAGGAGAAACCGCCAAGGACGATGATGATTCCTGGTTGGATCGAATTGCACTTTTGGTTGACACCAAGTTGCAAACCGTACCCACAGCAGGGTTGAACGCCCAACAGATAGAAAAGCTGAAACAACAAAACTACTATCAGCTTCCACAAGTACATTTAGTGGGGCTGGAAAGTCTGGGCAACTCCGCACCAGATGATACCGAATATTTCTCACTGGCCAATATAATTTCCCCTCCTTATTTTCAATCCGTTCAACAGAAATTTGAAACCCCTCTCACATACTCCGTTGATCAACTTCCTTCCTGCCATTTAAGTCGACAGGCTCAAGAAACTCAGCTACAAGACATACACAAATTTCTGCGAACCTTGGATATGCCTGATCTAGGTTCGCCACAAAAACAACGACGATTTATTGCCAAGGCATCAGAATTCTTTGAACGAAATCAACGTCTCTGGAAACGCAATGGCAACGCAGCACCCTTAGTAGTGGTAACGGAACCCTTGTCTCGAATTAATGTCATGCGGCAAGCCCATGAGAAATTAGGACACCGAGGATGGAGAGCAGTATGGGCGCATCTAAAAGATCGATTCTACTGGCCGCACATGCGAGCCGACATCCAGCATCATGTCGCGTCTTGTCCACAATGTCAAGTACGCAACACTAAACGTGCAGAAATACCTCCTACTGTTTCGGCACCCGTATCCGTGTTCCGTAAAATATATATTGACGTAATGATGATGCCCCGCTCGGGACGTTACAACGCCATAGTCGCGGCCCGCGACGACTTGAGCGGTTTTTGTGAAGCAAAAGCACTAACGGCTCAAAATGCCAAACAACTGGCAGATTTCTTCTGGAATCAAATATATTGCCGATATGGTTGTCCACAACAAGTAACCACCGACAATGGGGGAGAAGTTAAGGCTGCCTTTGCAATACTAATGGATCGCCTTGGCATTCCCCAGATTCAAATTACATCCTACAATAAACATGCTAACGGAGTAGTTGAAAGAGGTCATTTCACCCTCCGGGAAGCGCTGGTTAAAGCCTGTAATGGTCACATTAAAAGGTGGCCTCACATGTTGGCCGCGGCTGTTTTTGCTGACAGGGTAACGGTCAGCAGCGTAACAGGCTATTCGCCTTTCCAACTTTTGCATGCAACCCTACCAATATTGCCCTTTGATCTGGTCGAATCTACATTTCTAGTAGAAGGATTCCATTCAGGAATGAGTACTAGCGATCTCCTGGCTCTCAGAATACGCCAACTACGAATGCATCCGCAGGATATTACTCGTGCCGCTGACACCATACGCAAAGCCCGTTTCAAGTCTAAGGAGCAGTTTGAGAAGCGATTTAAACACAAGCTCCAAAAGACTGATTACCAAAGCGGTGAACTTGTGATAATGCGGAATGTTAAACTCGAAAACACTGTAGCTTCCTCCAGCAAAACTGACAATCGATACCTTGGACCTTACGAAGTACACCGCAAGAATCGAGGAGGTGCGTATATTCTGAAGGAATTGGATGGCACCTTGTTCAAGGATAACCCGGTGGCCGCATTTCGGCTACTTCCGTATATCACCCGTGACCACTGGTTCATGCGTACCGGTTGGATGGGCCCAGAACCCGACGAAGACGTAACCGAATCCGAGGAAAGCTCCGAATTAATCAGTGACTCGGAAGCAGAAAGCTGGTCAGATTAATGTGCCGCGTGACGAAAGCACAGATCTTCTTTAACCATCATGATCACCAGATCAGGCCACCATAGAAACGCACGTGTTTTCCATCACTACCATCCCTACAGGGTCTCAGCGACCTCGGATGCTCCCATCCCAAACCCTTCACAATTTCGCCCTTTTCTGGAAGGCGCAGCTGCCACTGCACCTACCATTATTCCTCTACCCAAATATCCACGCACAGGCCCACCACCCTTGGGTTTTCTTTTCGGCTCACGACCCGTATCCCCTCCTCCAGTTCCCTGGGACCAGCCACACGGAGAATTATACGTTCAGCCTAACCAACGATCCTGGCGATACGTTAGCGCCCAGAAGTGCCACGAAGCAGATGACCGCCACGACTTCCCCAGACCACCCGTAGACCAGACGGGAAACACACCTTTTCTATACGTGAAATCCCAAAAGCTGGCACATTCCTCGCGGTATTTCACTCCCGCCAATGTTGACCATCCCGTGATACACGAGGGCGAAACCATTTACATGGACGGCGGACTTCTTTCGTATTGGTTGGTGGAGAAGAAGCTTAGCGAGCACGGAGATTACGCTTTGATGTCGGTCATCCAGGGACGACATCGGCTTGTATCGATCATAGCCATCCCACACGACAAATGCGCCGTGCCAAGATTTCTTCAGCCTCATGCGGGCGAGACGCGGCAGCTGGCATCGGCCAAAACCTTGCCCTCTCTCTATTGGGTGGACACTTGGGATGTCCGAACCGGCAAACGTGTATAATCTGGGCATTCAACAACTAACGAAATACAAAAACACCTGATGATTTTTACTTATTAAATTTCCGATCTTGTCTGAAGCAAAGACGTAAACCAGGGACCCAGATTTGAATGTAAACGGCAGAAGATCCACCGTAGTGCGCCAACAAGGTCCACCATGTCGGACAAGCTTGTGTGGCGTTCCGCAGGCGACAATTTAGCATATAAGCCGGCGTGCTTGGACGTCTTTCTCAAATACGCCCACTTACGTTCACCGCTCCCATGCAAAACGAATCTGCCACCATAAAGAGGGAGAAAGAGGTCGAAATCATAGACTCACGGGTACGACAGCTTCATTCTAAAAATAAGGAGACCGTAATAATCCGCATCACTCAGGATGCCACTATCCAGCAGGTAGACGATCTTCTGCTTGCGATGGGTTCTCTCTCCACTAGTCCCGGCAACCATGAACGTCTTATGAACTCGGCGCCGCGGCTCACTTTCGAAGCAGCTATGGAATCGCGACTGGTTCACCCCATGCATGTGCAGCGCCCTCCTCGCCAACCTCTTCACGCTCGAGTTCCATTATGGAGGACCATTAGTCCCTATCGGAATATTCCTAGTCATCCCCAGCCTTATATTTCCAATATTGTGGAGGACTACCTATTCCGTCCACTGAAGGCCATTATTCTCGATCATGAGATGCCATGGGGAACACGGGGCTATGAACTTGTCACGTTCATTCCAGGAAAGCTTAGCAGTAGAGAAGTTCTACATTGTGCCGGAGCCGTCTCCGGACGATGGGTAGTAGACAACAAGATGTTCGACATGAAGGAGTACGGATGCACACTCGTTCGCGTGCTCAATCGCCAAAACCTTTGGATGGCAGCCATAGCTGTTCCCTGCGACAAAGTTGACATGCTAGGTACTCCTGACTATGAAGAACAACTCAAGGAAGCTTTTCTTGATCATGCGCGTCGTGAACGAGATGAATTTTTCGCTACTAACTAGACATACGGGACAAAATGTATGGACGAATTCTGGATAAATCATTTTTGTGTCAGGTTCTATTTCAGAATGAAAGAACCGAGGACGGTTTGAGATCGTTCCCCGCGGATGTCATGTCCCCAAAATGTTTGGTGACAGGACTGAAATGAACCCTTACAAAAATAATTTACACTATAGCGACATCCCGAATAAAAGTTGACGAGCATAGTAGAAACCAGATTGTTAGAAAGGGAAATAATTATTTTGCAACTGCATTGCACTGCCCTGATGACGTCACTTCACTCCATACCCCAAAATGACACGCATGCTCCACGGTGACTTCATAGAAGCATCATGGCAGCATCATGTGTGACATCACTGGAGTAAATTACTGTTTGGAGCTCTAATGACATCATAGAATAGAATGTATAAATAAGACTGTATTGTAGCTTGAATGACATCTTTTTGACCACACATTATCTGACACACCTGTTTTTGACCGCTTTTGGATCTATTTACTCTTCGAGGGAGTAGATACATCTCTGAATAATACTATAAGCCGATCTTATTGTATTATTCCACGTTCTGTTTCGAATTTACTTGCTCTACAAAAGGGTTTGTAAGTTCCACGCTACGCCTGACCTGAATTTGCTTGCTCTTCGAGGGAGTTTGGTAAGTTCACATCTTCCGTCTTTTGAATTTACTTTCACACCGACTGTGTTGTAAGTTCACCCTGCCTGGCTGAATTTAAGTACACATTGACTTGTGTGTTTGAATTCTTTGTATCGTATTCTGCTACTTCTTGGAATTAACGGAAGCACTGAATTTCATTTGGTTACGCAAAGCAATATTCTCACCACCCAATCCTGGTATCACTGCGATCCTGGACGAGAGCTTCGCCTACTGAACGAACACATCTGCCGATTTTAAATTCCATCTTGACTCCTGAGATTATTTGGTGGCTCTCGCTTGCCTTATTTTCCCTCGCACCTTACTCTCATTTAATTGACTATCTTGTTAGGATCTCCCGGCCAGGAATCTTATCAGACCAATTAAATTCTACCCTTTCTCATCTACTTAACCTTTTTGGATTTCTTACTGACTTGTTCATAGGTCTTCCAAAACCCATCTTTGACACCGGATTCAATTCTTGTGGGAAACTCCTGAACAACGCCGCTTCCGGAGGACCTCACGTATAACAAATTATACACTTGACACCGGCGCCCTGATCGCTCCGGACCCCTATGAGATATATTTATCAACACTTGGTTTGGATGAAATTAAGAGACAAGTATTTATGGCTCTAAAACACCTGAAGTCCTTAGGGACGGATTCGGGGCCAATAAAGTGCTTGTTTCCTTTGGTCAATGGTAGAGAACACGTTGAGGCGATCCTAGATGGAGGATCTATGATTATTTCTATAAATCAGAAGATCGCCGAAAAGTCGAAAATACCATGGGATCCAGATACGGCTATCTGGATGGAAAGCGCGAACGGTACGATGAAAAAGACTTCTGGTCTGGCCCGTAATGTACCATTTACGCAAGGGGATCTTACGGTATATCTCCAGGCACACATCATTGAAGGAGTACCCTATGACATATTATTGGGTAGACCGTTTGAGATGTTGACCGAGAGCATTATTGAAAATAAGAGCGATGGACGAACAATCGTCACTCTTAAGGACCCCATCACGGGAAAAAGAGTTGCAGTACCCACCTACGACCGAGGATCAGTAAAAGCTAAAAGCCCTAAGGCGTCTATTACTGAAGTCGAGGACGAAGGAGAGGTCCCAATTAAAGCGGCCCCTTAGGCCGCTCCGGTTGAAATGGCATCATATGAGCAAAAGCAGGATTTTCGGACGTCTTCAAGGATTTAGGGATTGACCGCCCTCAAGGAGATCTCGCACTGAAATTCGGTTTTAACGACAATGGTGAACTCCAAATCGAAGGATATTTGGAACCTCGTAACGGGAAAAACTTCTCAACGGACGAATTAAACACGGCGTACTTGCAGGCGTCTACCAACAGTAGAACACTGAAGGAAGACAAAAAGGCTACTACTCTGTTACAAGAGTTTGTAACTCCGAAGCCAAAGCAGGAACACAAGGATGGGGAGAGATCTTACCAGGTCTTCACCTTTGACGAGAGGTTGCCCAAACATTGTGGTGTTCGGCCGGTAAAGCCTCCAAAGGGTAAGGAAAAGGCTGGGAAATCGAACCGTGGGAAACACACGAATGATCCGGATGTACGGTGTTATTGTTGCGCAAGTGTGGATTGGATACATCCTGAACCTGAAGAACTTGAAAATAAGGGTTCTAAAGTTGAAAATGTTTTCTTGAACACAACTGACGAAGAATACACTGGCGAGATTCCTCCGGGACCATGCGAATGTTGCGGCCCCAGTTGGCGCATAGATAAAGATGAGCCTTGTGCACAAGGAACAGCGACAGCTGGGCCTGGTGAACCAGTAGCATCAGTATTTGCAACCAAGAAGTATAAACCAGTGGCTCTAAAGACAAGGCCTGTCTATGGGGAGTTACCAGAACGGTTCCGTATAAAGCGGGAAATTACTGGTGACCCTTTGAAAGATATGCCAGTGCTGTCGCCGAATCCTGGAGACTTCTGCCCAACTGGAAGGTACACCCAAGAAAGGAAGGAAATTATAGATAAAATCCACGCAGGAGATTTCATGCAGTCGGAGGAAAAGAAACTGATGCACCACTTTATGATGGTACATGAAGACGCTTTCGCCTGGAATGATGCCGAGCGGGGAAGCTTTAGACATGATTTCTTCCCACCGGTTGAAATGCCGGTAGTCGAACACAAGGTCTGGGTTGAAAAGAGCATCCCCATTCCACGTGGACAGTTAGAGGAGGTGTGCAAGATCATAAAGAACAAAATAGATGCTGGTGTCTATGAACCTTCGAATGCTTCCTATCGCACAAAGTTCTTTGGAGTAGTCAAGAAGGACGGCAAAAGCGTCCGTCTTGTCCACGCTTTGGAACCTCTCAACGCTGTAACAATTGCTCATTCAGGAATACCTCCGGCAACGGAAGAACTTGCGAATCATTTTGCTGGCCGTGCATGCGGCGCGGTTTTGGATTTGTATTCTGGATATGATCATAGGGACCTTGATGAAAATTCAAGAGACTTTACGACCTTTCAGACTCCGTTTGGGGCATTGAGGCTAGTAAAACTGCCTCAAGGTTGGACCAACTCGATTCCAATATTCCATGACGATGTGACTTACATACTAAGGGATGAAATTCCACACGTCACTATTCCCTACATTGACGACGTACCCGTCAGGGGCCCTGGATCGAGGTATCAAAATGCGGATGGCACTTACGAAACCCATCCGTTCAACCCAGGAATACGGAGATTTGTATGGGAGCATTTTCAAAATTTGAACCGCGTAGTTCAACGGGTCAAATATTGTAAAGGAACGTTCTCTGGACTCAAGGCTTTCTGATGTATGGCAATCTTCGCCGTAGTCGGGCATATGTGCTCGTTTGAGGGAAGACGACCGTCGGAAGACAGAATTGGAGTAATCTTGAGATGGCCGGCGCTTGAAAATATCTCTGAAGTCAGACAATTCCTTGGAGTTGTTGGGACTATGAGGATGTTCATTAAGGACTACACGGTTATGGCTAGGCCTATTGCGAATCTCCTTCGAGGAGACGTAGAATGGGAATGGTCGGATAAGCAAGAAGCTTGTATGGATGCGATCAAACACGCAGGTTGAAAATTGCATAGCTTTGAAACCTATCAACTATGATTGGCTTTCAGACGTAGTTATGGCCGTAGATACATCCTGGATGGCCGTAGGGCTTGAAATATACCAGGTGGACCCTAATGACCCCAAGAAGAAGTATTATGCGAAGTTCGACTCAATTCCTTTAAATGAAAGAGAGGCAAGATTCTCTCAACCAAAGCGGGAATTGTATGGACTTCTGCGAGCGCTGTTGCATATGCAGTATTGGTTACTGGGGTGTCGTAGACTTGATTGAGACGGATGCCATGTATATTAAGGGCATGCTGGCTAATCCAGGGATGGGACCCAACGCTACCATTAACAGGTGGATTGAACAAATCTTGATGTTCCATTTTCAACTTAAGCATGTCCGGGGACTTACATTCTCGCCTGACGGCTTATCTAGAAGAAGGATTCAACCTGGCGATCCAGTATATGCTAATCCGGAGGAAGGTTATGATGAAAACCCTCCACCGGAAGACCATGAAGATTGGGACAAGGACATTCCGCAACCGCTGGAATTGGACGAGTTTAAAAATGACATTGACACGCGTGGGGGCTATTTTCAAAGTATAGCGGACGAAAGTCCCGATGGTTTACCAACCGTTGCGACCCATGTTTCGCAATTCAAATGTGAATGTGACCACGCGCACGAGGAACAAAAGACGATGGACGAAGCAATTCGCAAGGCTTACGAAGCTGATCAGGCGCCTATGCCCCAGTTTCTTATGAGCCAGATTCAGGAAGAAGAAGGCCTCCTACCTAACACGGATTTCAAATGGGATCCTGAGAAAAGAGAGCCCTACCCTGAAGGACATCGGTCTGAAGGAGCATTGAATGCAGATGATCGGCTACGCTATGTTGAAAATTGGCTAAAGGATCCTCTTCAGAGACCAAAAGGCTATTCCAACAAAAAGTACAAGTCGTTTATCAGGTATGCAAAGCAGTTCTTCCTCGATGGCAAAGGCAGGCTCTACAGACGTGGAGAGGATTCACAGCACCGGCTGGTAGTTGAGAAAGATCATCGGATGTATATGATGAAAGCATCTCACGACAGTTTGGGGCACAAGGGCGTGTACTCCACCAAATCACTCATAGAGAACCGATTTTGGTGGCCAGAAATGGAAAAGGACATCGCTTGGTATGTGAAAACCTGCAGGCTGTGTCAAGCAAGGCAAAAGAAATTGTTGAAAATACCGCCAATCACAACTTTGACACCAAGTATCTTTCAAAAGATACACGTCGATGTTATGATTATGGGGACTGTTTCGAATCAACACAGGCTTGTAGTGGCTGCTAGAGACTCGCTTACGCGGTGGCTCGAAGCTCGGGCACTTAGAGCTGATAATGGGGAAGCCTTGGGGAGATTTCTACTCGAAGAAATCATCTGCCGTTGGGGCTGCCCGAAGTGGATTGTTACAGATAATGCGGGACAATTTCTTGCTGCTGTCAAATGGTTAAACGCCAAGTATGGCATTACTGGTATAAGGATATCGCCTTATAATTCTCAAGCAAACGGGCCTGTGGAGCGCAGGCATTGGGATATGAGACAATCCTTGTACAAAGCAACTGGAGGCGATACTAGAAAATGGTATTGGTTCCTACCTCAAGTGATCTGGGCGGACCGGATTACAGCCAGGAGAGGACTAGGGTGTACCCCGTACTTTGCAGTAACAGGTGCGCATCCAGTCATCCCGCTGGACATCGAAGAATCGACGTGGCTAGTAGAGTATCCTGATACGATAATATCCACGGCGGAGCTTGTAGGTCTGAGGGCTAGAGCTTTAGCTAAACACTCTCAACACATTGAAGAAATGTGCAAGAGAGTGTCAGCTGAGAAACTAGCTGCGGTCAGAAGATATGAGCGCGTCCATAAAGACACGATTGAGAATTTCAATTTTCAACCTGGGGAGTTAGTGCTTGTTCGCAATACCTCGGTTGAGAAGTCACTCAACACCAAGATGGAACCAAGGTATTTGGGTCCAATGGTGGTGGTCAGGAGGACAAAGGGTGGCTCTTATTTATGCTGCGAGATGAACGGGGCCATGTACCACAGTAAAATCGCACAATTTAGAGTAATACCTTTCGAAGTGCGGAAACATCTACGACTCTCGGATAAAATTGAGAATCTGATAGACATGTCGGCGGAAAAACTGGACGAACTGGTGGAAGACCATGAAGTGCCAGACGAGTACGATGGCAAGGATATGCAGTTTCACAAAATAAAATTGGTGCCAGACTGGGCTAAAATCCTGATGAATTGTCCGACGGATATGAGAGTGACGAGGAACCGGAAGAAGTTTCTTTGGAATCTGGCCCTAGCTATGGCTCTGGCAATCCCAGAAGGTCCAAAAGGGCGCGAAAGTAAGAACTCGCGCATCGGACAAAAGTTGAAAATTGAAACTCCGGATGGACTATTTTCAACATGGGACTAAGCAGGGGATTAAGGCAAACGGCAAATATATTCATGGAGACAGTTGGTTGAACAACAGACCAAACAGAGACACGGGACGACAAGTAAAGACTGGATGCGGATAAAACCACTCTGGTACATGGAAACTAGTCAAGGAACGTGGGGATGTTGAGGGATGAAAGATCGACCGAATCGGGAGTTGGATTGACAGGGCACGAAACGGTGTGGTGGGGGAGATGCGACGATGTGTGCGAATGAGCATACGGGCACGGAGTATCGCCGCTAACGTTGAGTTCTCTGAAAAACCCTTGAAATCAGTGTCGAAAGTTGAAAATTGGGGGAGAGGACTCACCTACTCATCCTCGGGGAGTTCCTTGAGAGGCGAAAGGCCGCGGTTCTTCATGAGAAGGATAATCTCGTTATGCTTGGCAACGAGCGTTTCGTGGGATCCCAAATTAGCGGAGAGGCGGGCGATGATAGCGACCAGGCTGCTGCGAGTTTCGTACTCAGCGCGCAAGAGGCCTTTGTTAGGCACGTCGACTCCAATGGCGTTCTGGATAGCGCGCGCTGCGCTGATAAGCCGTGTAAATGACCACATATGAAAGGCGCAGTTTTTGCGTTTTTCACTAGTACTACCACACGCTCACACCCCAATTGAGAGCTACCGTGAGCCTTGAACGGGAAAGCTACCAGTCATATAGCTTAAGACCACTACAAAAGAGAACGTTATGAAGTTACTGGAAAGTGCGGATTACGGTTCCCACTAGAAGTGCATCTGACTACACAAGATGGTACCCAAGGTTGCGCCCTGGATGAGCCATTGCTAGACTTGGATCAAGAGGAAGTGAAAACACGCACAATAGTTAAAACTCGAGACGATCTGGACTCACCTTCAGTATGGGATGTTTGTTGTTGCGACTTGATGGCTCAAGACGCGTCGCGGCACGTGTAGGAATGATGGCCGGGACTCGGAGTTCCTTCTTCCGGCTGAGACAAGCGGATAGGAGCTGACTTGATGCGACAAGACGGAAACGTATTGGATCCGGGATCACGATTTGATCTCGGACCATTCCCGATCGAATCAAGACGGTTCAACTTGGTTCTTTTCCAATATCAGACCTGTTAGAGAGAGTGGACGAGTTACCAAGAAGCGCAGACGAGGCTATAAGGCCTGCCCTGAGTTAGGGCCACCCACTAGACGAAGGAGATCCTGTGCAAGACAGAAGGGTTTCAGTGATATCACCCGAAGACAACCAATTTCAATCAGGTTGCACCTCCTCATCCTCGTCCTGAAAAAGAAACAAGAGATGTAAGTATACGCTGGCGTGTGTAAAAAGGGCAAAGAACGCGACTTACCTCGGTTCCCTGCACTCCACCGTCTTCTACGTTGCTCGTCTCCGGCGTAGGCGAGGGTTCGGGTGTTTTGTCCTGAATAAGAATTGTTAAACGTAGGCATTAGTAAGAGGGAGAAGAATAAAAGAGGCTAACCTTCTTCTTCTTCCCCTTTGGCGTTGCCCGCTTTCGCTTCAAACCTTCCTGCCTAGGATGAAAATAAACCTAAGGTGGAAAGAATTGAGGTTATGTATTATACGCACTCGGCTTGATCTAGAAAATAGCCAAGTTAGTAAGAGTGCGAAGAGAAATCAAAATAGAAGCAACGAGGTAGGAGAGACTCACCAGTCTGCTCTTCACCCGACTTCTGGGAGGAGCGAAGGTTGCGCTTGAGACCGATATAGAACGGCTGAGACACGGGGCCGGAAGCTGGTGTTTTGCCCTGCTTTTTACCCTTCGGCTGTTTTTGAACGGTAGGCGCTGGAGGGGCCAAGGCGACGTTGGCGTCGACAGTGTCCGACTCATCGACGGGTGCTTGACGGAGGCAGCAGTCGATGATCGGCGGAAGCGCGGTGGGAAGCTTGAATTCGGGCGCAGGGTATTCCTGGGCGGGTTTAAACTTGAAAATAAGAAAAATAAAAACAAAGACGCACGGGTTCGTCATCGGCGTCCTCAACAGGGAGCGTGACGGTGGTCCAGGCAACGGGAACTTCTCCAAGAGAGCGCAGGAGGATGGTATACTGGTGGTAGAAACGACGGAACTCCTCAGGCTGGCGCTCCCTCTGAGATTCGCGACGCAAGTAGCGCTTTTCAAAGGTTGAAAATAAGTCAGTAAAAGGGAAAACCCGAGAAAATGGTGACGTACCAGGACAGGAAGAGCGTTACGGATAGCGGTCTGGATGACGGGGATGTCCTCCTCGTCGATGGCCTCGGCCATCTTAAGGAAAGGAACAAGCTCCGTCATCAACGGGCTGTTGAAGTATGCAAGAAGTTCGTCCGACGTCTCGGGAGGCGAAGGCGCGCGATCAGCGTCAGAGGCAGTTGGAGAAGGGCGGGCTGGCTTCTTGGTAGAAACCTTGTCCGCGTCCTCCTCCTCCTCAACGTCATCATCTCGCAGCGGCTCCGAATCCGGGGCGGGAGACTGAACAACGACCTTCTTCGGGGTAGACTTGCTGGTCGGCTTGGGTTTCGACGCCACAATGGTGGACTTGGGCTTCTCCTGGGCCTTCTTGGACGGCGGCTTGGAGGCGGCCTTCGAGACGGGCTTGGAAGCGCTCGACGTCGGTTTGGGCGGCATGTCGGGTGGAGGCGAAGATGACCCGAAGTTGAAAATAGCAGATGGTGGGGCAGAAAAGAGAGAAAGAGGGAGCGTGGAAGCCATGACTCGCCCTTATATATGGGCAGGAGACGGCACCGACGACCCTGGGCACGGCGCTGCGCAATAACAATGGAGATGGAGACTGTATTCACATTCAGGGCGTTCAATTCAGTCGCAGAGCCTATTTGGAACCAAAAATATACCTATTTTGAACTTTGGTGTCCTTGGACGATGCGTGGTGAAAAGAGAGAACCTTGAAAATGGGTGTCGCCAGAGAGCAAATCAAGAGGAGAATCTCGCCATAATAGGGGGACGGTGTCTTAGATATTTGCGTCCGCGGGGCATGCTGAATCAGGATCCCCGATCAATGACTTGATGAAATGCCGTAACAATGGGCTGTGTGGACGGGAACTAGAAAATAAGCTGCGACCATGATATCATGATCCAGACTATTGAAAATAGGCCCTGGACCGGGTCCACGCGAGTCGGTTGAAAATAGGTATTGAGAATACCGCGTATTTTCAACTTCTGTTTATCAGCGACGCGTCGACGCGTTTGTGGGTGAAAAATATGAAACCCCACAAGGTGCTCAAGAGAGATGGATAAAGAATGAACTAAGAGTTAACAAGTTGACCGGGGACGGTCAAAATTAAAAGATTGGGGGAGATGATAAGCCGGGTTTCAGGTTATGCCCTGTTTCTAGGGTTTTTCGCGTTTTATGATCTTTAAGACGCGCATCTCGAGTGGATATAATAAGCTTTGAGTCAGACTATACAGGAGCATTAATACGCTCACCCGCAGTCACTGGCCAGAACAGTTCATACTGGTCCGGGGCTGTTGTACGGGTTGCAATTCAAACTGGGTCCTATTTTCAAGATTCAGGTTGCACTAGTTGGACTCCTCCAAGGTTGAAAATAACAAACGTTGACTCAGGGGATTTTATTTGAAGTCAGAACGAGGCACTACAAAGAGGATACAACTTTGTTGTCTACTCTTTGTATCAAATCAGGAGACGCGTCTGAACATGTGACCGGCTCGGCATTTGGCTGAGAACATGATTCGGGTAAGACCGACTCGGGATTATTCGGAACATGCTCCAAATCAAATCGCGATCAAACCAAAAAGGGATCGATCTTGTTCCTTCTAGGAACAAGATCTTCCAAACCCTTCTACAAGGAGTGTGGGGTATCAGGGGAAAGCTACAGACTAGTAGAATCCAACCCCGCTTACCTTGAATGCGGGCAAAGGCCTATTCTCAACATATCACTTATTCTCTACTTCGGCACCCCTGAAGTCCGAGATAAGTTCCAGGGCGACCGATGGACACAGAGGGGGTCCTATTCTTGATACCCATTTCAACTGTGACCACTTAATCATTTTATTCCTGACTCATTCTATTTAGTTTTAACACATGTATACCTTGGCTCGTCACAGATCATTTTCCGTTTAACCGTTATCGTTTTCTGTTTATCCGTAGCACAGTAATTCTCAAGTTGTAAGCATATATTGTACAGTATAAATAGGGTACAGAACTGGCATGAACGGTACAGAAGCCTTCCCGGTTATTGAGGTGCCACCCCTGCACGGCCCTCCTTAACGTACGGATTGAGTCTGGACTTGACACCCAGGACTACTCTATTCAGATAGTTCCGTTCCGAGTTGAAAATACATTTGCACGCCCCTGTGGTGATATCCTGACTCCTGACTCTACCGGCGTGATTGTGAACCTGACTGAACCGACAAGGCATGTATAAGGCGTGTATTAGGCGTGGCATTTAGGATTTGGCATTTGGGATTTGGCTATAGCTTGGACGCTTTAAAATCCAATCTTGAGAATAAGCACGATAACTTCGGTTAGAGTCCTCGTTCGCTAGAAAAACACACAAGCTTCAAAGCAACTATAAACTACCTGCTTCTCTCAGACACATTACTCTCTTGAGGATGAACCCCTGGGTGTTTTGTAGCTTAGAAACAAGGGCTTTTGCATTGGAATAAGGTTGTTTGTTGTGGTTGTTGTAAAAGATCCAACTTTGTTGTATCTTTTGTTACCTCTGCATTCAAACCGTCGAGTTTTGGTGTCTCAGAAGTTCAAGCTATAATCCCTGAGCAACCCGTTCAACGGTGGCGAGTAAAGCGAAACGCATCACAAGCATCCCGGTGTGTATCGACCCAATCACGCCGCTGGCACTCAGCGGAGCAATAAGCCGCAAGCTGATATCCGGAACAACATCTGAATTGTTTCTTCATGCCGATCTTGGCACCCTGACGAAGCAATTTAGTCAGAATTAGTTGAGGGGTGTAGAACGGTCCTTCATGTTATCGCAAACCAGGAATGATGGTCGCCCGTCAGCCTCCCACTTGTCCAGAACTTCTGTACGTTCCTTCAACAGTTGTCTGAACGCGGTCCATTCGCCGTACAAGGCCGACCGAGAGAACGCTGGACTATTCGATGCGGTCTCAACCTCCGCGATTGATTGCTTCATCTGCCTGAGCACGCGGTAAGACAACAGGGCCCCGGGGAATGTCTCGCATAGCAATCGCTTCAGGGCGAGATATATCCCTTTGTCAGTCGCCGTGAGGATTCGTCCGCCCAAGACGATGATGTGTCGTAGGATCCCACCCTGCAGAGCCTGTACTACCCACGGATACCCTGGAGTTATTGCAGTGTACATGGAGATCGCGCCGACACAATGGCCTATGCCGTCGTGCCAGTCGGAAGTACTCGGTGCCTGTAGAGCGGTTTCGAGGTAGGCCATCAGCGAGGGTATGATTCCGTGAGACACCAGGACATCGGTGAACAAAGGGTATGGGAGGAGTGTCGGGAGTATGAACATGACGACCGAGCTGTTGACAAGAGTTTCGGATGAGCCACTCGCCGCTGCTAATGCGACTCAACTGCCTGCAAATTTCCAGTCGTTAAGTACAGAGCGCTGGTGGGTGCAGGAGACTGATCACTTGTAAAGCGCCGGGAAGGTCGGATATGCTGTTCTGGAGCCATGGTAGGGGGATGCTCATGGTAGAAGACTAGGGCCTTGTATATAATTCCCAGGGAGTTAAAAACCGGTTTACAAACCGGTATTCAAAACCGGGCGTTTATAAACCGGTTTACAAACACGCAATGGAAAAAATATGTGGTGTCCAGGAGGGCATTTTTTCGTGCTCCGCGAGTATCCAGTGGACGAACACTGGATGTACGACACCAAAGCAAACATCGCAACATGGGTTCCAAAGATCCAAACTCTCCTCCACTTGTAATTTGCAACACTGGAACACACATTTGAGTTGCGCAGTTGCGCTGGAAATCAACGGGTGTATCTCGATGTAGTCCTAGGCAAAATCAGTAAAATAAGTGGAAGAAAGTTGGCAGAAAGTCTGGGAAAACCAGTCAGAATCGACCGCCAGAGCACTCTCCCACGATTTAAAAACCGGTCATTTGGGGCGACCATTTGAAAACTGGTTTACAAACACTGGTTTACAAACCGGTTTGTAAACCGGATTAATATACAAGGCCCTATAGAAGACAAAGGGACGGTGGCATTTCGGTGGGGCGCCGTGTGACATTGATGTGACCGGAATTGTCCGCCCGGCAGCACTGCCACTCGTGTTGACACAAAAATAAATTCATCTACGCGAACGAACAGGCAGTGACGGCGACTGTGGGCATATGAATAAATATACGGCTCATGAATAGTTGAGCCCAACCTCGCCAGTTTCACCAACTCTACAGCCTATCACTGTCCAAGTTCCGAACAAGGTTGTTTGCAGTGGGACACCAGTGGGAAGTCTGTCTGACTGAACTTTGTCACTTTGAAGTCTGCTTTGGACACACAGGGCATCACCAGAAATAGAACATGCATTGAGCCGAAACAACACCTCTCAATAGGAGTGAATTTCGACTACGTTCGCCTCCTCCTCCTCAACCAAAGATTTTACACTCTTCAAGTACTCATCGCGGGGCGTTTCGGCTGAGATACGTGCCAATCCCCTCAAGCCCATATGGATGCGCGAGCTGTTTGTACGGAAGGGGAAGACCCAGAGATCTGCTCCTTTGCTGCCCGGAATAACCGCGACGTCGAGGAGGAACTTTCCTTGGCTTACAGCCATACGATGAACGCGGTCCATCCATTGCGCCTTCTTCGCTTGCGTGGGCCAGGTATGCCGGTTGTCCGCCGCCTCCACGGCGATGCGCACCGGATTGCACCTGTAGTCGTAAAAGGTGTAAAATGGCGCACGGCTTTGCAGCATAAACGCAGCGCGTTGGGAGACAACATGCTGTCGGTTTCGTATGTAGTCCTGGTGGACAAGGAAGCGCAGGAAGGCTTTGTCCTTTTTGGACAGGCTTTCGCCCCCTGCATAAGGTAAGCTTGAATCGTCACGGTCGTTTGATCGATCCCTACCTTGGTGCTCACAGTGTTGGCACGCGTCTCTGTGAAGTGATCGCCAATCGGCCCGTTGACAATCTGGTGAGCAGTAATACCTGCTCATGCATGCCGCGCAACGCAGGAAATCCGTTCTAGCAGACATTTTCTGGCACTGGACGATATTCTTGTAAGCGTTCTATGTACACCTGACGCGAGAATTTCTTCACCTGCATATTGTCGCAAAACTTGAAACTAGAGGGATCCTTCTTATCGAATTCGTCTTTGCAAAGCAAGCGGAGCCGGGCGAGTGCGGCAAAATTCCGCCAACACTGGCCAAGCGAGCGATTTGCGGAAGGCGAGCCGGCGTGATGTTGGAAGTAATTCCAATTCTTTGCAACGAGTCGCAAGACAGAGTAATAGCACAGATATTGCGAGATATCCGCGCAAATGTCCAGGAGCGGGTTTTTTATCGCCACGACATCACAAGACAAAAGGTCGGCGATCACTGGCAGGAGTCCGGCCCTGAGTGCGTCCCGAACCCCTCGATTGTCGATTTTCATGGCTAGGGCCAGGAGGGAAAATAAGTGTTCATATGCGGGGGTGTCCGGGATTTCGGCCTCCGGGGCGTCTTTCAGCAGCTCCTTCACCAGCGTAACAAGGAGGCGAATCAGCCCCAAGGATCTAACTGTCCGCAGAAGAGCCACGTCGGTGCCGACGAGACGCGCAAGGAACATGAGTGTTTTGAACGACCAGTCCATATACGGCTCCGCACAAACATCGGAAAGAATGGCCTCCAGATGTTTGACGATGAGCGAGGCGAGATCGACAAGTGTGCCGCCAGAACCTTCGACTACGGCAGCCCACTTATCCGGAGTATCTGCGTCCATGAAATGGAAGAGAAGGAGGTCCATATTCTGGGATGGGTAGTCCAAATGCCGCAGAGTTTCGTCTTCCACAAAATGGACCCAGATTTCTGTGATCATAACCCGTGCTCCGGGCAGCTGGTCCAGCATCGGATTGACGATCTTGCAGTCTGCATCGGTGAATGCAACGTGGCGAAGAATGGCCAGATGCATTTTGACGATCTCGTTCTCCGCCCCGGTGGGCAACGTGTACATCCTGCTGTGGAAGAATTGCATCCATTTCCACAAGCGGGGCCACAGCTGGGCAACCGCCTCTGGCGCAACAGAACGGTATTGGAGAAGCCGATCTACGCCTTTCATGGCATAATAGGCAGCGAAAAGACCTCCTTCCTCGTCGTGGGCGAGTAGCGTGGATATCAATCTGTCCGGGTCCGGCTCCAGGATGGCGTAGAACGCTGGGAGAAACAGCACCGATGGGACAGAGTTCCTGCCGAGGGCTTCCTGAGTTATCTGCTCGTAGATTTTCGTGTGCACATCAGAATCTCGAGTGATTCGACTGGCACTGACGGCCAACGTCTGTGAGGGATCGAGTGTCCGGTCAGATTCAGCGCCCGCAAGGGAATGGAGCCTTACCCGTAGATCAGGTGGAAGCTGGGAAAGCGTGCTTGCACGCAGCGAGGGATGTAGTTGGACGGGTGGCATGGATTATCGGCGCTGTGACTTCTGGTTATCCAATGTTTCCCTTGAAGTCTGCGTTGCAAACCTTTAACTCAAGCTGGGCAAAAATTGGCTGCGCTCCTTTGTCGTGATGATTGTGGGCAAATGGTGGGTGAGAACAAAAGCCCTTTGCCGAGTTTGCGCTTGTTATGCCTCGGGCCGGCGGACCGGCTAAAACTTCATGGGAAATCCCATTTGAACAATTTGAACCACAAACCTCCGAATTGTTCGGTTTGTTCCTCTACGTGGCGAAAGTTAGGAATCTGGTCTCCTACAAGTGTACGTCTCCTCTCCTCCTCCCCAATGGATTAATGCAGCGGATAATTGTCTTGGTTGGCTCCGCAATTTCGAGGAACATCTTGCGCGGCCTCGACAATCCGGCGGCTGTCACCGAGACTCCGTAGGATATGATTGTACTTGCAAGCTCAACAGTAGCGCCTCGGTGGAATTGATACCGAACCTATCCATCAATTCAGCTTTTTTTCCAACCACATATGTTTGGAAAGAGACTTCGTGCTGTTGGAGATATACGGTTCAATCCTCCTCATCCTGATCCATGAAATATCTCTGTTCATCTTCGCTTGGCCCGTTCGAAATCTTTCGCTCTTCTCACGACGTCGGGCGTCTCCGGAACGGCGCGCCTGATGTCAGGTCGTGGCATGCTGTCACATCAAAAGCTGTACAGACACAGGCTGTGTTTGAAATCCAGATGTTTATCCCTCTTTTCGCCTCCTTCCTTCACCGCTCGTTGACCTTCCCTACAATGGGGCAACACGCTGGGATCCTGGACCTTCCAACCGAACTCATTCTCGACATCCTCACCCGCGCTATCCTCCCAACCGAAACATTGCTCGGGCTCGCCCGCCTCTGTCAACGACTCTATCTCATCGCGCTCCCACTCTACTTTGAACGCCACGGCGTCGATCCCAATGCCAAATCTGTGGTTATCAATATGCGTCAGGACTGCCGCGATACACTGCAGGTCCTCCAGGCTGCCCTATTTACACCACAGACGGAAAATATCACCTGCATCTTTCCGCACCCAGACTGCAAATCCATCCTCCCACTCCTGCGCCATCTCGGCCGGCTCGAGAGATATATCTCCCGTCTCCCGGTGGTGAAGCGTGTTACTCTGCAGCTTGATAACAGGGGAAGTGGTTGTCTTTCCGTCGGAGGCGACCGTCAATTACGTGCTTGGGCTTCCCGTCTGGAGAGCCTGCTGAACTGCATCGTTGGGAAGGGGTGTACGACTCTCACCGTGATGTACGGCGGCCAATTTACGCGCGCCTACGAGCTCGCCCCGCCAGCCACCGATCACGGCGTAATCTCGCGTTTCCTTTCGAACCGGCGCCTCAGAAATGAGACACACGCATTTCACCGCATACCTAGCCAAGGGCGCACCCGCATCGAGATGGCTCTTCCCCGGCCGTCGTATCGCTCCTCACAACTCACCTACCTCGAGATCCATTCCGCCATTCTCCTCCTGCCCCCCGGTCTGAGCTGGATGCTCAGTGCACTGCGGAATTGCCCCATAACATCCCTCACATTGACCCGCCCCGCGGAGGCGGCGATCCCATGGAATACCGTGCTGCCCCTCCTCGCCTCGGCCGGCAGCGGCTTAACCTCGGTCGTCCTGCAGCAGGGCGACGACGGAAGTTTTTTCTCGCAGGCTGACGTGTTCGACAACTTCATCTCTCGACTTCCGCTCCTCCGCCACATCACCCTCTCGCCCCGTACGCCCCTCTTGCTCAGCGCGGTTGATAGCCCCCGGACCGGGCTAGTGCTGCACCACCTCGAGACACTTCGCGCACCACCCGCGTTCATCCAGCTGCTCGTGCCGCACGCAGACTCGCTCCCAAAAATCCAGTCCATCGCGGTCCTATGGCCGGAGATGCACACGATGGACAGCGCTAGCATCGCGCGCCTGAGCACCGCGCTCTCCCTGGCCCTACACAGACCCATCCGTCCGCAGATCCGGGTCGTCCTCGCCGTCAGCGCCGCTCCTCATCCAGTCCTTCTACACCCCGCGGAGGCTGACATCCGCGTCTCCCTCGCCGGCGTGCTAGAGCTGGAGATCACCACAGTGGCGCTGCCCTACACGGACATCGGCGCAACGGCTGCTTGGATCCATGTCTTCCCCCGCGTGCAGCGCGTGGAGATTGTGTTTCGTGCGACGCGGTCGACGGATGAGCGTCGCTCGAGAAATGTGGGTGCGAATTTGACGACGCTGGTGAAGGCGGTGAAGCAAACAATATTTTTGGCGGAGATTAAGGTGGAGGGGAACTTATACCACTTAATACCGACAGCGTCAGTTTGTCTGCGGTGAACATGACTGGATTGGCATTGAGAAGAACCAACAGAAGGGATCGCTTCGCGACAGCGGAGAGGATCCGGGATACGTATCAAGGTAATTAAAGTGGATACAGTGTATCAGACTGTCCCAACTGCTATCAGTGCGCCGGGCCACCATGTACAGCAGCTGCCGATAAATTTTAGCAGGCAACTGACTGTGTTAAACTGAGTAGAACTTACTATTGGGTTTCATAATTTCCGCCAAAGGTAATTCCAGAAGTCGAGTGACCTCGTTGCTGTCTGGGTCAAAGCCTTTGGCCTCCCAGAACTCTCGAGCGGCGTTGTAGTGGTATTCATGCCAGAATCTCGCGGTCGGGAAGAAATGGAACGTCAATCGCGGAAGGCCGACAGAGTCGCATTCGTCTGGTGTCATTCGGGTATGGCCAAAGGGATCCAGCGACCAACAGAACTGGTCTGTTTCCGGGAAATCGAGGCCAATGCGGAGATTTTCTTGCCGGATGGTGATGGGACAAAGGAAGAGGTACGCTGGTCGTGAACTGCCTTCCGCCAGAACTGGGTGTTGGGAATGAGACTTGACCGTCACTATGCATTCCAGCATGTCAACCACTCCTGTAACAATTATATTGGCGAGGGGATGAGGTAGAAGGAGGTTGAGCTTACCATATCGATACCGATTTCCTCCGGGAGAGCTCCTTCTCCTGATGCACATATTGGATTGTGACAGCCAACTT
This sequence comes from Mycena polygramma, assembly GCA_029449255.1. NCBI lineage: Eukaryota > Fungi > Basidiomycota > Agaricomycetes > Agaricales > Mycenaceae > Mycena > Mycena polygramma. Next base: position 242,119 of record JARKID010000144.1, on the reverse strand, counting down.
CTATTTACCAGGTTTATCATGGTTTCGTCCTCGCATCTGATCGATGACGAGCACAATATACGCTCTTCGGCGGTCATTTCGCGTGCCTTAAACGATCCTGGTGGGATGATGAACCTGCAAATGTTGAGCAGGGTAACGACAGAAAACAATCACAGGAGCGCACTGTTGCCAATCCAGATAATTGCCGTGGCATGGACGTATATCTTTGTCTTTGAACTTCCATTCTTGCGCTTTGAAAGGCAACGACTGTGGGATGTATCCCACAGGAAGGAAGCCCTCGCCGTACTCGCAACCATGCGTCACGACCGAACCGAGAAACAGCTGTAATTGCCGCTCACATGGCGTCGTCTTCGGGAACCGGACGGGAATCAAGGCGTCCAAGAATTGGCCCCAATCGAGATGCTGTACAAGGCTTTGTGCCAGGCTACTATGCGGGCGACTAGTAACTATGCTGGAGATTGCTGCAGTGTTTTGCGGTGGGTTTTGAGCATGAAACAACCTGGTATACCATAAGGATAGGTCGAATTCCAGTCCTTCGACATTACAATCTGACTCCAGGCCAGCCGTAGTCAGACAGAGCTGATTGTTTCCCCGTTTGACACAAATTGTGGCTTCAAATGACTGATTCGGACTCGTCAGTTCAGACCGACGGGTACGTAGACAGGGAAGTACCTTCTCGTTGTCGCTCGTGGACCAGTGGTGATGCTGAGAACACTCCTGTCGTTAATTATGAGCTTCGACTCGCTGTGAGTAGGTAAGAATTTGATTTGCCTTGAACTGTTTGAACTGAGGATGACAAACGACATCAAACGATAAATGTTCGAGAAATGGGGAAACCCCACCAGCATTCCTTCTACGCATGCCCAGACAAGATCAGACGGTGGACGGTGATACTGTCGGTAGATCGCTAAAGGTATCATCTCTGTGCAGTTTGTGAGAGAACGCCGACTATCGATCCGGCTATCGCATACCGTCGTGAAAAATAAGAGTATGTAGGCCAGGGACGCTCGAGAAGCCGAATAATTGCCACACATTTGGGTGCCTTGCTCCATAATTGTTAGGTTTGAGATAAGGGGAAAGGTCCGAAGAGAGGTACCGAAGCCGTGAATACAGTTCCAAATCTTGCCTCCATTGCTATAGTGGCAGGGATTAGCGATGCGTATCTTGTTGGAGATTCAATTTTCTGGCCCACATTGTCGTCATCCGGGTATTGTGCAACCGTCATAGTCGATGGCTCTCCCGAGATTTGAGCGGTAAAAATCTTGATCTTTTGCACCGTACCAGCGGTTACCTCATGAATGAGGTTAATATCTCCCAGTGCGACCTGTCGAAACTGTGACGAATTCTCCATCATAAGGCAAAATTTCACAACGAAATCATTGACCTGGTTGACCATTGAACGAGCCTCGCCGATTGCCAGCACCTTTTCAATTCCAGTTACGTGCATGTTTGTGTTGATTGTAGCGGCAAGCTGAAGAACGTCTTCATGAGCAGCCAGGGGGAAAATGACCGCCGTGCCCACCAGCAAGTTTGCCCCCAACTCGTGGATGCGGGTTTTATAGCGCTCGATTTGATATCCCACACTAGCCGCCCCGAACAGTTCCTTTAGTAGCCCGCGCACGCCGGAGCGACCACTAACGAGCCTTTTGAGACCGCTTTCTAAGAAACCGAGGAGGCTGGGCATGGATGGCATTGTCAAGTCCAACTTGTGTCGAAAGTGCACTCACGCAATAAAATTCTCGCACAGGCCCATCAATCGTTTGTCGGCCAAAGAGTCATGGGCCGAGATTTCGTCATGGATGAGAAGGACAATTTCGACAATGCCAGCGCACAGGTCCCGCAGGTCGTCCCGGTTTTTCTTCACCTTCTGAGGCCACATCAGTTCTGTGAATATCCGAAGCGAACTGCAAATAAGGGCGCACTTCTACTATCTCAAGGACAGCGACCACGATACTGAATGCCCCCCGAACATACGGAGCTGGACGAATTCCACTCCGGCGGCTACTGTCTTGACGGCAAGAATCATCTGAGCAAGCCAGTCTTGGGTCGTAGATCTAACCAGTTGTTCATGATGGTTGCACAAGTAACTTATGTAATTTAACTTGGCCTGCCAGAACTAACTTTACGGTACTTATGGCGGGCCAAGTTAAATTCACAAGTAAAGTTCCGCACAAGTACAAGCTAAGTACAATTAAGTTACTTCAAATTCCGCAACGTTAGCATAAGTTAGTTGCATGTTAATTCGTACCGTGGTTTTGGACCTGCCGGACGTGTTCCTAACCAATAATATCATCTTTCTCGTGAACACTGGCCAAGTAAAACAACCATTCCGGCCCACATAGTGAATGCCGGTGAATTATTAGCCCGAGACCCCGTTACATGCAAGTACAACGCAAAAAATGCCTTGCATGCGGGACTTGACTTACAGCACGTCGATATCAACGCTCCAATGGTTCTCATGCCATCTTTGTTTTTCACATTCCCTTGAAAGTCGTGAGTTTTGACTGCAGTAAGAACGGAAATCACTGCTTGTTGTCTATGGGTTCACAATAGGGATGGGTAGCCGCATATCCAACTCGGGTCGAGCTTTTGTCCGATGCACCCGCCTCACTGAAGGAGGTTGAAACCAAGTTGAACCGGTGGATGTTCCCCATGTCGGTGCGCATATCACGCAAAAAGGGGGAATTAAGGGACCATCCTCGCTGTGTTGGTCCGGCGGGCCATAGTGCTCTTTTACAAGTCACGACAAAGCACCTAGTCCCCGCACTGATAAAAATTGGGCGAGGAGACAAACCTGGAGCGATTCCGAATTGAATTTGAAGGGCTTATCTGAACTCGTCGAGTCGTAGAGGTTCGTTGAATGCGTCATGTCCACTCTCTAGGTGATTTCACTCAGCATGAAGGGCGCTTAAATAACTGACCGCCCTCGTTCAAATGACGGTGCTACGTGCCGGCAGGTGCTACCACTGCGTGCCGACAATAACAGAATTTCAGAGGGCTGAGAACACATCAGACCTAATATTTGGAAGCATGAATGAGTTTCCAATGCTTTACTGACCTCCTACGGGCCCGCAACATGTTAACTTGGTTCAATTGATCGCATAAGTTAGCTTTGCAGAGAATTGATGCCATCTGATGGCACAAGTTACTTTACGATCAGAACTTGATCTAACTTGGCGGGCAAGTTAGCTTGAAGTTAGCTTAAGTTAACTTAAGTTCCGCACGATAAACACAGGGAATTTGTGCCCACTGCTTGTTCAGCATCAATGCAAGTCGTATGAGCCCTAGTATCCCAAACCTAATCGGTTGAACCTCCGTCCTCCATGGCACGGAGTCACCTCCGCCTGCGAGCCAAGTTGCCGTATCTCAATTACATGCTCGATCCCCAAGGCATGGAGTGTAAGTTGGATGGTCGTGCAGAGTATCTGTCTACAAGTTGCTTCCTTATACTCAACTCAGGCTGTTCATGCACTCGAAGGTTATTCTTGCACGGTTGCAAGGAAAACAATTGTGGTCGCCAAGTAAGTATATGGCAAAAGTCCATGGGCATAACATGGTCAGTGACTCATGTCCAATATACTCATGATATCAATTACCAAAGCTACTGCATGGCTCAAACTCACGAGATCATGCGAACTTGCGGATTTGTGTGTTTCGCAGACCGGACAGAATGCAAACAGAATGCATTGCACTGTTCTCTTGCCACTCAAACAGAGACGCCTCAGCGAGCTTGCATTACAAGTATATCCCAACGTACAGTATGCGGAGCTCCAAGTCAGAAGATTTGGGAGCTTCCGTCCATTTTCTGCCCAAGTTTACTTGGAGTGGACGATATACGTCAGTCGAGTAGCGGACATCCGACAAGCTAGCAGTGGTTCCCTGGATGCAGTTAGAGCTCAAAGTAGACGGCAATGAATACATAAACGAATAGTAGTGCGGGAAAAAGAGCTTAGAATGTGCTGAGCAACATTGGCCAGTTGGCTGTACCCGCCAAGTAAGCCCAAGTTGATATCGACCCGCGTGGGAAAACTTAAGTTAACTTGCGGCACGCGTGCCGAAAGGGGCAAGTAAAGTACAAGTTAGTTCACACAAGTTACTTTTTACAGACTCGTTGTTCATCCGCGTAGGCGCACATATCCATATTGCTCGGGGGAGGTGGTGGTGGGAGGGAATGTCAATGGCGTGTGACTGGAGAAAGCTTCGAATCCTTTTGTTGGAAGCCGATCCAACTTTGGACTGCTTCGTCGTCAAGTTTCAGATACGTACACAAATAGGTGAATCAAGCGATGTTTCCATTGTGGAAGAAACAGGATTATCTGCCGCCTTTGGCAGACTGAAGAGGCACACGAACTAGATGCATCACTAATTTTTGACCCCTCGTTGCACGCGCCAAATCTCGGGGCACGTCTGTTGCCGTTCGTGTTTCTGGGATCGCCACCAGCATCCGGGTGACCCAGCAATAAAATCAGCTTCCGACGGCCGAAGTCGATGCCCATGGGAGCTGCTTCCATCTCTGGGGAAAAATAGAGAACATATCGCTATCAGTGATTTATTCAGAATCCTAGGGCGTAGGGTTGGATCCGCAGCCTAGAAAGCCGCCTCGTCGGCATTCAGAATAAGCGCTGTGAAGTACACGATAATTTCAACAAACGACTCCGCGCGTATATCTGCGAAGCCGTCAGGTCGAAGCCGGCTGTATCACCAACACAATAAACTGCGACCTACGTTCGTTCACCCCGTGGATCCCGTTAAGACCGTCCAGCATGTTTCGGTGCCCATACCGGAATATATGCTCAGAGAGTTGCGCATAGTAGCGCGTGTCTACATGTCAACATATTAGCAGAAAAATCGAAGCAGATGAGGGAAGAGTTGACTGACCGGTGCCTCCCGTCATCAATCCTGGTGCAACGATTACGTCGTCCGCACCTCCGATCTTGCGTGCAGTGCGGATAGACGCAGCGAGGAGCTGGAAAGGCGGCGCGTTGATCGGCGCAGTTGGCGCGGGTTCAGGGCTGAGTGACGCGCTGAGTAACAGGGAGCCGGAGGACGGGCCCTCGGGCGTCAGGCGCTCGCCATACGCGGTGACGGAGAGGTTGAACTTATGTGCAAGGTTCATCACGAGTTCGGCATCGCGGGTTAGCGTGGCGTTGACAGAGCTGTGAAATCGATTAGCAGCAATGTGGAGGTCAAAAGTAGAGGTACCTTTGCGTTGCGACGCGATAATTTATCACTGCCTGATGATCTCCAAAATCTCGCGAATCATTGAGAGGGCGCCACACTCACTGCCGCCTGCTCAGGCAATGCATTACTTTTCACGCCGCCTTTGACAATGTCCACCGCCTGGGTTGTCCCAACAAAAGCCTTGAAATTGGAGTCCTGAAGCAGGTACGCCTCTGCCGCCTGGCGGTGCTTTTCGCTGTGGCGTGCACGACTGATAGCACGCTTCACCGAAGGCGGCATGGTGGCTCCATGCGCGGCAAAACACTGCGCCATCTCGAATGCAGGGGTGTCGACTTCGAGGACGGGCTTTGGCGGATTAATTTCGAGGTGCACGATGAGGGCGGCGAGCATGCCGATACTGGTGTGTTTGGGAGGTACGCTATGGAGGATGAGTAGGGTGAACCCATGGAGATGGCAATCCGACCTTGAATGACCGCCGGGCGTTTGTACCTCCATTTCAACGTTGACTGAGGCTTTTTCTGCGATAGCAGGCACCGCAAAAACGGTACCGTAGCTCTCCGAGTATCCTGCTGTGAGCACTGGTTAACCTAGCCGATGAGCTGAAAGAGAAACATACAACCCTCGTCCACAATCATTGCGAACGAGTTCGGGCCGAAACGCCTCAAGAGGGCTTGAGAGAGATAGCCGGCGCCCTGGAAAGTGTATGAGCGAGATGATGAATTTGAGACAGGGTACTATACCTGGCGGCCACCGGCCTCCTCGTCGAATCCAAAAGAAAGGACGATGGTGCGAGCGGGAGTAAAATTGTGTTCAAGGAGAATCTCGATCGTAGTCCTATTATTCATGAACCCTGTTCAGTACTCGGGACGCGAGGTTGTCGACTTACATTAGGCCAATAACACCACTCTTGTCGTCGGTGCTTCCGCGACCCCATACGTTTTTACCTACGGTTGCGTGAGGCGATGATACTCAAGCAGCGGTTAACGGACCATCGAAATAGCCGGAATAAGGAGGATGCGTCCATTGCTTGAAAGCTGACGGTGGTACGGGAACGACATCTGACAAGCAATGTGAGCGGTCGATTGTGGGGACGGGGCGACGGTCGTATACCATAGTGTCCCATAAGCAAAATAGGTTTGAGACTACGGTCCGATCCTGGCCAGATATAAAGAAGGCCATATGTATTGATCGTCGTGACTTCCAGTGTAGCGTGTCTGCAATGCCATTTATGCCCAGCGCACCACAGGGAGAAAGGAAAATCAAGACGTACACGAGCGGGAATGCCGTATCGAGATGCTCTACAAAGGGCTGTCGAGACTCCCAGCGCGCGTCCTCGCCCACAAGGCCCATTGCATCGAACGTCTCGGTGGGAATCTGCACCGCGGCACTCAACTGATCTACCGCGCGCTCGAGAAAGACATTTGTCGCATACAGGGCCGTCAACTGCGTCCAAAATGCGGAATTCTTCTGAGGAAACAGCGGGGGCGCTTGCGGACACATCTTGTCGGCTGCAGCTAGATGTGATGACTTGGCATGTGGGAAAAGTCTCGGCGCCGGGGAGATGAGGCACAGGAAGAGAGCCAGGGCAACACAGCAAGAAATTCGCCATTTTTCGTGCCTTGTACCAGGTCTTTGAGCGCCAGGGAGCACAGTCTTGGTTACGGTCATGGTGGTGGGAAGAGGAAACTGGAAAGCGGAGATCTTCCGTAATCTTGTTGCGGAACAGTTGATAGCTTGATCGGCTGGTATAATGCCGAAAAGAAGGAGCTATCTTGTACTTGCTCTGACAGAGGCAGATTCGGGTCGACTCAGCAGATACCATGTCCTTCTAACTCAAGATATTTCCAAGGAGTTATCAAATTTGCACTGTACAGCCAATTGCAGTACCGAAGGCGCGAACAATGACTGTAAGGCGTCAAGTCAGTGGGTGAGAGGGTCAATGTGGTCTGCTTTAACAAGGTCAAGAAATATGTGAGCTAGCACATGTAAGCTTGAACGCCTATATATCGCATCAGCATGACAACTTGTCCATACATGCATTCCGCGCACCTCGAGGTCAAGCGATCATATATCTAATAATCTATAGCTTCTTCACCTTCGATACACACAATGCGGCGAGTCGGGCGACTCGGTAGAATCGCAGGCAGTAGAGCCTCGAACCGCTCTAGTACGCGGCGCGCAGAAATCTTGTAATCGTCCCGGCAATACGCGGAGCCATCGAGAATGAACTGTATCTCGCGGACGGTCGCGGATGGCGGTGTGTCCAATACGAGCTGCGCAAATTGAGACAGGGGCATCCATTGAGGCGGGAACCCGATGTCGTTCGTATGCACATTCAGGATCAGGGTCTCTAACCGACAATGGGGAGTAACAGTCGCCAACAGGCCCTCGAGCTGCGGTGGAACGAGTATAGTCGTGTGGTGGAAGTAGATTGCGGACCCGATTCTAAGGTGCCGCAGGCCCGAGCTCTGAGAGAAGTCGAAGCCGGCTGAACATCCTGCGAAAGAGGAAACTAAGTTTGCTGAACAAGTAGTTTGGGTCAAAAGACGAACCAAGCAGTTAAGATGCAGATATTGGAGGTGAACTCCCAAGTGATGCAGATACTTGGAGATGCTTTGCAAATATTTCAGAGGTAGCAAAGACTCAGCCCAAAAAGACAAGACGAGTTTCCGAGTGCGGAGAGAAAACATGATAGGTTCAATCGGGAGCCGAAGTCCCCAGTGCAAACTCGCCGCCTTCAAGTCGAGGGACGGAAAGGGCACGACCAATGGAGGAGATCGAGGACAATCCTTCCAGAAGAAACCATCCAATCGTAAGCTTTGCAAAGCGGGGAGGTCGGACAGGAAGCGGACGTAGCCAGCGTATGTTCCAAATTCTCCGTTCAAACGCAACTCTGTGAGCTGTGGAATGGAGGGAAGATTGTCTGGAAATTTGCAAGACATATCGAGCGAGCGCATCCGTGTGAATCGGGGTAGTAGCTGGAGAAGGGGCAGGTGCACACCGCGATCATACGTCGCAATGTGCAGCTGCCGGACGGTGGAGAACAGGGTGGTTGCCGGAGATTGTAGGAGTTCGAGGAATGCAGGGATATTTTGACCGGTAAGAAGAACAGGGACGTGGCTTCTCGCGAAGACGAGCCATTCAGAACAGACGAGACTGCAGGAGAAAAGATCCGGCCGACTGTCGCGCAATTCCTCCACAACGACCTCGGCTAGTTCAGACGGCAAAGGTGTGAAATAGTCTCGCTGCGGCCGCAGTATGAGAGTGCCATAGTGTTAGGAAAAAACGGCGCGCGCAGATGGTGGAAGAGAGGAAGCCTTTGCAAAGGCTCAACAACAAGGCACAACAATCGGCATCTCGCGGTCCGACTCCTGCCATCAACGACTTTTGAACCATATCGGATTTTAACTCGTCAGTCCTGGTCCAACTGTCCATACCCTAGTTCAGATGGACTTCCAAGTGGTCAGCGCCGAGGTGAACGTTATAGTCGAGGCAAAAGAGCGATCGGAGCTCATCTTCTCCTATGTAGTATGTTGCTCTCTGTGCTTTCATATCCCGAGGTATCAGGGTGTAAGTATTGGAAAAGTCATGAGGCGAGGTACTTATATAGGTGTGCTAATAGATGCTAAGTCCAATGCAAGCGTCGTTCACCTGCGTACGCTACAACACCTACCATACAAGGATCCTCGATTCAACTGTGGTTTCTACATCCTGTATTTTGCACTCGCTAAGGTTGGGCAATGAGAACAACCAATCATTGAGATCTACAAACTCGGTCCTCGTTGTAGGAAAGGCGGGGAGCCTGGAGAGCGCTGTCTGCCGCCGGAGGTGATGACGCCGAATGTCTGCTCCTTCTATGTAGGGCACATGGTGTAGTTGGTTATCACGCTCGCTTAGCATGTTCTTACGTAAGCATCACTGCGGCTCGGGGCGCACTCGTCGGCTGACACCTCCTGGTGCGTTGCGCTCATTCAGGGAAACCTTTTTTTCCTCGCTGCGCTCCAAAAAAAAAGCCTCCCCCTAGAGGTCTCTCGTCGGCAACTTTTCCTCAAGACACGCCAACAACAACCTCGTCGATCGTCGCCCCACCTGTTTATCGCTGCGCTCAAAACAGGGGGGCTCCTCACTCCTCAAATCAGAGGTCTTTCGTCGGAGGGAATGCGCTCAAAAAAGTTTTCCCTCCTCCTCAAGACAGAGGTGTTGGGTTCAATTCCCAATGTGTCCATGTTTTTACTGCTTTTGTTTGTGCGATTCCTCCTCTTTTTCCGGCACAATTCAGCCCAGATATCGTGATACGCGGCAATGTTCTTTAGCCTTGGAGTGCGTTACGCTTCCAGTGCTGCTCTGCTACCTTTTGCTATTCACAGTTATCAAGAGTACATCGAAATTATCCATCAGCCCGGTCTGTTCCAACAGCTGGCTTGTGCATCCAGTGTTTAACCCACAAGCTGGCGATGCGCGTAAGTACCTCTCTTACGGAAAGGTGGCAAACGACGGATCTGGTCAGTCTTCTTCTCATTTGGCTGTCCGTTCCATGTTGAACATTCTTGCATATGAATGCGGAGAAGGGGACTCTGTGGACCCTCACGGACGATTATAGGCCGGAAGTTCGAGTTTTGGAAGACTTTAGGCAACCCTTGTTGGCCCTGAATAAACACAAAAGAGCGGAGTTTGAACATGAGTCGGCTTCCCTTTGATTTCCTTGGACTCAGTGGCAAACAACGCAGGACCACGAGATTCAAAGCTGTGATGTTCAATCGAATCAGAATGTATCCATGGATCACATATATATTGGCTCCACGGAGTCTAAACCTATTCAACCGATAAACGCATGACAGTTGCTGTAACATAAACCGGTGCTATGAAATTAATACAATACTATAAAGAAACCGTGTATCTTGGCGGCGGGTCCCTGGGCGACCGATCCTGGCTATTCACATTCACCGCATTCTCCCCGCGCAGCTGTCGATGTAATGAGCGCATCTCCCTCAGAAGGCTCGACAGTATCGAAACCGATTCATCCGGCGGCATAGGCCCCTTCTCGGACGCGATCAACAGGTTTGGACTTGGGCGCGTGAGAAGCTCGAGCGCTCGCTGCCGGCGCAGGCGACGGCGTCGGAACAGCAGTGTGCCAATGAGGAGGGTGAGGAGGAGGAGGAGGACTACCCCGATTGTGATGCCCACAGTAGCACCCTCCGAAAGAGCTGCTTTTGACTTGCCGGCAACGGTAGAGGTATTTGACGGGCTGATCGCAGAAGCCTGGAGGATGGGGACGATGAGAAGGCGGTGAGCCATAGGCAATAAACATACAGTCGGCGATGGGTTTGCAGAGGATAGCGTGCTTCCCTGCAATACTGCGCTTCCCTGGGCTTTAGATTGAAACTCGGTGAAGCCCGCCGGGTGCCCATTAATCACGCCAACCATGTCTGTGCGAGTCGAATATATTCAGAGTGCACTTGCGTCCCTGGAAACCTGTACCGACCAGCTCTGCAATGCGATGACGGCAACTGTTGTTTGCAATAAAACCACGTTGCTTTGAGGCGAATCAGTGAGCATAGGTGGATGCGAGAACTGGGTGGACACGCACGAGCCTGATCATTCGTCACCGTGTAGTTAAACGTAGGAAATAGTCCCTGCTTCGTTTTACTCCCAATAACGAAACCGGAGTCGAAGCCGTTCTGTAAGGGTTGGCACGGCGCCACCAGAGTCGATTGGGTCACGCTGTGGTTCCCTGGGCTGCAACGAATGGTGTTTGAACCCGCCAGAGAGACGAAGAAAGCGACACACATTCCCGAAAAGCGGAAGGACACGACAGTGCCATTCGACGCAGTAATGAAGTTAGGAACGAAAGCGCCGCCAGGGCTCGTGTTGTCCACTGCGACGTTGACTGCCACAACGCTCTGTGTCTGTTGGATCAATAAAGATGGAGACTAGGAAGGTCAAGAAAGCCTACAGGACTCATTCTTGACAGAAAATCAGGGACGGAAGAGAAAGAAGAATGCGGGGCTAAAAGAACAGGGCTGAAGCCGGTTAGGGCACTGTCACTTCGCCGTGGCCTCCAGCAAAGTGACGTGAGGTCCACAGCATGTCAGTCTTTCTCCAAAGTGCCAATATAAAGATCGCAGAGCTGTGATGAGGATTCAGATCTTCAGAGAAAGGAACGAGACAAGATTCGTAACAGCTCCAACTTTGATGTGCGAGCATTTTGTGTTGGCAACGACGTTTTTAGTTCGATTAATATCACCGTCTTCTGCCTTGATGGAAGCCATTCGATTCACAGCATTGCATTACCTGGGGTAAGAGAGGTACAGAATTTGTGCTGCAAGTCAAATCAGGCAGGCGCCAACCCGCCCTGGAGACGACAATTGCCGAGTCGACCCAAAATATCTGTACAGCTTGGATCGGGGCTTTTAGCCAGGAGAAGGCGGAGACTGGACCAAATTTCGACAGTTTCCTGGCTCGCCGCGGTCACCGAAAAATTACTTGCCCCGCTTCATTACAGGGCGCCGGCCTTATCCGAGTTTCGTTCATTTTCTGCGTGGAGAACATCCACTGTCTCGCGCAACATGCAACGTTGACTGCACGGAGTCTGTGGGCAAGCCGGTTCCTGTAGCTATAGCGGGAGTGATGGTGCGGGGCTGTGAGTAGTGGGCACCACTTTGATATCAGAGCTCCGTTGTCAACTCTCTTTGGACTGGAAAAAAACGTCGTTCTGAAGCTTATCAACGGACGGGTAGGATAAGCACAGCGCTTAACGGAAGGAAACATACACCGTGGATATTGCATGCCTTTCTTCATCTGAACGCAGATTCAATTCCGAAGTATAGAGGCCGCAAAAGTTGGGACATACCTTACCCGCTCCCGACTTCCCTCTTTCTTCTATCCACCAACCCAGGGATCAAGCGCTGAACCCTCATCCACTGCTTATAATGCACGTCGCCGACATTCCACCCTCTGTCGGCTGTAATTTGTGTCAGGCCCGTGAATATGGATGATAGGAAAGCAGCGGAGATGATGGCGCCGACAGAGGAAATCGGCGAGGACCCGACGTCCAAGAACTTGAGTTTATCCTGTGGCTCCGCGAGCCCTGCTGCAAACGGCGCGCGCGGCACTTCCGAGGCGTCCACCGTGATGCTGAGCAGCCACAGTTGCGGGCAGTGTCGGGCGAAGGACGCGAGAGAGAGGAGCGTGCATCGCGGCTCGTGCGTGACACGGGAACGGAGCCCGAGCTCTTCAATGGCAGACCAGGCGCGCGCTATCTCGGCAACGGTCGCGTCTTCGATATCGTACCCCGCGGGGACCTGAATCTCCACGACTGTGAGGCGTGTAAAGCACAAGGGAGCGGATAAAAGGCTGCCTGGATGGGCGGGGAGGGCGGGAGGGTCCGACTCCATGAACTCGAGCTGCAGCATTCTTAAGTGGCCGTGCGAACAGTGATTCGCGAGGGACTTGTACAGCGCGTCGATATCGGCCAGGCCCCGGCACTCGAAAATGTCCGCCTCGAATGTCGTCAGCTGGGGTCTCGCCCACGTGCACATTAGAGCTAGCAGCGGGAGAATTCCGCCCCCTTGGTCTTGCTCGGGGCGGGAACTGAAGGCACGGAGTTGCAAGAACATGCTGCTGTCAGGAACACCCGGAAGCGCGAGCGAATTCGGGAGGATTGCGCGTAGGGTTTTAAGAGTTGGGACAGCACCAAGATGTATCAAGGACCCGGAGTCGAGGGTACGCACGTCGAGAAACTCCAGGTGTTTCAGTGCACGGACACAGTTGTACAACTGATTGCGCTCCGCGGGTTCCGAATCACCGTTCACGGCTTCGGTCTCCAGCGAGACGAGCTCTGGATGTGTGTGCGCCAGCGTGGCCAGTGCAGGGCAGCGGCCGTCATCAAGGCGACCAATAGAGATCGACTTGATCCGCGGTCCAAGAAAGAGGTTCATAAAGACTGAATAGGCGGGGTCGTAGTGGTGCCATGAAAGATGTTCGAGATTCGGCAGTAGATAGCCACCAGGAACGCCGCGACCGAACATGCCGTAGACAGTAGACAGGAAACGGAGGTCTGGTGTGTCATCGCATGAGAGCTCCTTGACACGAGGCGCATATTTCGACACCCTTTCCCAGTCCGACGGCACGAATTCCCGGGGCACGCTCTGGCTCGTTCAGCTTCTAGTCAAATGAAGAGAGTGGAATTTCTCACCCACGACCCGTCCGGCATTTCTGCTCTACTCTCCCAGAGATCGGCGGGGAAGCATCGAATTAGATTCATAATGGAACCCTGCTTTTTCCATAATACATCCAGCGCAGGTTCACTGAAGATGATGCTCGTCCGCGAAAGAGCAGCCAGGTCTGGGGTCTCGCAATCCGTATCCAAGGCAGAAACAATGAGATCCACGATCTCCGGGATCTCCAATCCAGCGTGCATTTGTTGCGAGACGATAGATGAGTGGGCGGTGCGGTGCGAAAACTGGTGGTGATGGTAGAGGACAAGAGGGAGAAGGCTGTGCGATGGCATCATTGAAGGATCAAAGGATCATCAGCGGAGTTTGAAAGGCGAACGGGGTTTGAAGTCGACGTTTTGAGTTCTGAAGTCCACTTTGTAGCGAGGAGCTAGCAAGTCCGGCAGGTACTTCGTGGAAGTCTCTCAATGAGACGCGGGATCCATTTAGACGACAAGGTGGAATTTGTCCATGGTGCGTTGTTAGCGACGATCGAACTGCCACATACACAGTACGACGGTGAGACCATGAGGTCGTATTGTAATGATACCTTTATCTGCGGCACAATTTCGACGAGTTAACATACCCGGCAAAGCTCAATTTCCGGCTTAATTCAGGGCCTAATTCAAGTTGTGATTCGTGGACCTGCTGACAACTTGCCTGCTGACCTGTGTTGCGTTGAATGTGAACGGATGTTTCTTCAATGTGAAACAACTACCGTGAGTTCAACTGCCACTTTCTCAGACCGTTTCGAAGACATAAATTCATGCTGACAACCAAATAGTAGCTCTCTACACTTTCACTCTCCGCCACCGGAAAAACTTCTCCATGTCGCTGTATTTACGACGACGGAGCGTCCCCGATTTTGGGGCATATCACGTCCGGTGCGAGGCACCTACGTGCACTGTCAGTGGATAGTCTGAGGTGAACATACTCGCTGCACTAACCTAGAGCCCCCGAAAGACTGGCAGCAATATTCCGGGGCGGTGCCTGTTCAAGTCGAGTTAGTATCTATTGCAGGAAACCAGGCTAGTAAGCAGCTAAATCAGCGAGAGTCGTACATGCGGGGACCTGCAATGAAAGTAAGTATCAAAATTCGTGCGGTACGCCGGAAAAACGTACACAGGGCGGGGGACACGCAGGCAACTGTAACAGGAGCGTTAGATTATTTCATTGCGCCCACCTTGATGAAGGACGTACAGGGGGATTGCCGCCTACGAACGTACGGGAATCAGTAAGGCAGAATGGAGCAGGAGGCGCAGGCCACTCACAAACGACGGCAAGGGTTCCCTGCGCAAAGACAAGGAAAAGGAGGGCGCTCGAGATGTACTTGGCGAACATTGTGTGAGTGAATGAAGAGTGCTTGTCAAAGATCGGCCGTTATATATGGAGGCGGGAAGGTCGTATCCCCAGGGACATACCTGGTATTCAGAATTGTGTTGAGAAATTTATAGCTGAAACTACGGCGTACCTGTGTCCTGTCGTCGATTTATATCACGTACCGTCGGTGTTCTGTGAGCCGCTATTGCATTGCCGTTCCCGCTGCAAGATCTCCCTGGAGGACGTATGAGCTTGCAGGAATGAATGCGACATGACTGGAATTCTCTGAATGTCGTCCACTCTTCCAGCGGTCCACAATAAATTTTATTGGCCGTCCAGAGCTTGAAGAAAGTAAGGTCCGACGGGGAGCGGGAATTGACGGCGTTCGATGCCTTGTAATCTGAATACACTGTGTCGAACGCCGTCCCGAGGACGGCGGAGTCTATGTCCCGCCTAGCCGATGACCCTCCACCTGCACGTCGAGCTGTCTGAAATTTGAAATGACATACCCAAAATTGTCCTGTACAGCGAGCTGAGCTGAGCGCCGGTCATGTTCACGACGGCTGGCTGAGCTTCGATAGGTTAGGTTTGGTTCGGGTGGATGGATATGTATAGGCGGGCCGGGACACAGCTTGGGGGTTTGACCTGACGGGCGACAAGACGCCTACACTCGGCTACGCGGCGTTCGGAGTGAAGCCGCATCGTACAGCCCAAATTTATCCAGGCGCCCTTCGCACCACGAATGAGAGAGCCAGTCCAAAGAAATAGAGTCGCAGACACGAATTTGCATCATTGTAGTTCCATCCAACCGGGGGTCTTGTTCCATACGCTGAGAGATATTCATCGACCGTACAAAATTACATCGCAGGCCAAAGCTGTGGTCCGACGGGGACCGGGGTAGCTAACCGAATATTTTTTGTCACTGTGGAATGAAGGGCAGTCCTAAGTACCTGAGTTGCAATTTAGTTGTGTGACGTTATTCCGCTGTAGTTTGTGCTGCCGCGTTTCAGGAGGACAGTTAATTTCGGGCCCTCAGCGTCCCGGTGGATGTTTAGCCTGGACATCACCTGTTCGTGGCATTCAGCAAAATTCTCGGTCAACGCAGCGGAGCACTCACAGAAAGCACCGGGGCAAAGGTGCGGGGAACAAGAGAGGAAAGAATTGATACTTGATTTGATCGGGACGAGCCGCCCGTCATGGTTAACATGTGCACCATGGGGAGAACAGAAAGGAAAGTAAGGAGCATTTCGGGATAATCGAACGTACCCTGCTCAGGAGTGACATACTAAGCAGACGTGTCATGAGATCCTCTCTCTCGGGATTACCCACGGGAAGATTCGGGAAGATGGTGCATTGTAGCGACAGCGCTCGCCAGAGTTGGAGCAGGCAGCGGCCCGCAGGAACACTTCGAGGGCATTTGTTCATTACCGAGACCTTGGCGAAAGGCGGTCGACGAGTTAGTGAGAAACGGGTTTCTATATTCTGTTTAAGGCGAGCTCATAACTCTTGTACAACGGCGTTGCTGTTGCGACGCCATCCACTAAACGAAAGGGGAGATCTATGGCAGTTCGGGATGGCCATTCATCCCCATGTCCGCGTGGGCTGTCTGGCCTTGCGCAAGCTCGCTGAAGCTGGAGAGATAGTTCCCCCAAGCATCCACCCTAGGAATCATGAGAATACAACGGGAACACGACAGAAAAAAAAGCAACGCACTCCAGTCCGATAGGCGCATTGGTCCACATTGCGATGGTATCATTATCAATCAGGTTCATCATATCCCCCAGCTCGCGGCTCGCCTGTGCCGGGTCTATCTGTGCGTACGGATCCTCTGACGCTAACCACGGCTCCTGACCAGACGTTTGTGCGAAAGCACTTGGATCCGGGGCCAAGCTGCCAGAGTTGCCAGGGATTGCAGCCGAAAACGGCGAAGGCTGCGGCGTTGGCTCATACAGTGCGCGGAACTGGAGGTCGTCGATGGTACAGTCGAATGCCTGGCGTGAGGCGAAGGTACCCTGAGAGTTGCGGGGAGTATGTTGAGTTACCCCTGTGCCGCTGTGATGATTGCTGTCGCTATTACCGCTCTTCAGGGACGCATCCGGGAGTGGCAGTTGGCCGACGGAGACTAATTCCGCCAGGATATCCCTACGATCCAGTGTTATTACCAAGCGCACGTGGGAGCGGTCAGCGTACCACAATGAACCCGCACTTTGCCACCTACAGACCGCAGTATCTAGTAGACGCTGGAATGGAAATGCATTGTGCGACTGACCGGTTTTCGTAGGAACGCATCACCTCCATGCACTTGTGCACATTGACCATTTCGCGGTGCGTATCAGATACGAGCCCTGTCCGCTTGCCACTCCACACGTTCAGTAGGAGTATGAGACCGGAGTTAAATATTGTTCCCTGGATGCAAGGATGGGTGCACGCAATGGTGCTAAAGAAAAAGCCGCACCAAGTTCATTACAAACGGCACACTACCCTTCCGTCGCATTTGAATATCTGCCAGGTTAGCGACCGCCCTTGCCGCACTCGTACAGATGACCAAAGACGGCAGCGCCTGCGAAAGGAATCAGTGACAGCTCGGTGCGTTTATTCGGAAGTCAAAGCACCGTTGGCGCGGACTTGCGAATCATCGGGATGAAGGGACGGTGGATGAGGATCTGCAGGTGATAGTACGCGCAGTACAGCGAGACGGACTGGTCAAAGAACACGGGATCCGCGCGCGCAGGGTCCCAGCGTACTTTGAAACGTAAGTGAGCAACGCGACACGGGCAAGCAAGTTTGTACGCACGATGGTCCGGGATTTGGTCATGCCAGTTGTTCAGGGCGGAGTCGAGCTCCGCAACGGCTTTGTCCTCCCATCCGACGTCCTGCATGAAAATCAGACGCCCTTTGCTGAGGCCATACTGCGGGGCGGTCAGAAGAGTCTCGCCGCATAATGACGGGACATACCAGTATCTTCAGGCTGAATGCAAGGATGTGATGCAGTCGAATGAGGGTGTTGAAGAATGTGACAAGAGAGGGCACTCCTGTGGGCTGTTGAAACGGGTGCGTCGGGTGCTCCCAATATTCATCATCACATTCAGTCGGAAGGTCGACATCAAAGCTGCGGTCAAACCATTTCAGCATTTGGAATAGGATCGTCTTGCGCTATTCACTCTTCATACTGCACCGCACATGCACGGCCCATGTTGGCGCTCATCACACGGTCTTGGTACACAAGCACCCAGAACGCCCGTTTATACAACTCGTTTTCGACGGATGGCACCTCGTTGAGCCCACTCCGTCGATGACACCCAACATCCTGTTTCCACAGCATCAGCTCAGGACAGCGTAAATGAGAGAACACGAACCTGCGCAGCGCGCAATCCGAGACCCACCAGGTTCCAACATGTCGGCGGCGAAGAGGAGCCGTCAAGGAACTGTGCGGCCAGCTGAGGGTGCGTCAGGGTAAATATCGTGGCTGGATGGCGGGCAAAGGCAGGTACATACACTATAATACTGTAGAACGTAGAGCGACGCTTTTCCAAACAAATGGCTGTCGACAAGTGCGACCTGTCCGCAGGGAAACACATCAGGTCGCAATCTTCATCGCCAAATGACACCATACCTGGTCGAACCATTCCCATCCGCGCGCAAGATCTTCGGTGCCAGGGTCCATATCCCATCGCGACGCAATTGCGCATACGACAAGGAGGGTCGCTGCAAATCCGTCATTGCTGCGAGACTCGTTCAGGGTTCGCACATGTACATTCACTGCCACGGACCTTAAATGTAGCCCTTCAGCAATATTGCGCTCGAACGTTGGGCGGTGCAGAAGTGGCAGGTACATGTTTTGGTGCGTGAAATACAAGTCGACTAGCTCAGTCAGGTGGGCCTGGGACGGCATTCTGTATGTAGGTGCGGGGCGCACAGTGTTCTCCCACTACCGCGGTCAAGAACAGAGTCATTCAGCGCGGAACCACGTACCGGCTTCCACGTCCAAAAATGCAACCGCCTAGTAGACCACGAGAGCCGCGCTGTTTCGCTTTCATCCTCAGCATATTCGGTGGCGTGGCCGTGAGCATTCTGCTCCTCGCGCTTGGCATGCTCCTTGAGATCCATGGCTACATTGAGTAGCATGACTCCCGAACTCTTGCCGATGAAGCGCCGTTCAGACAAGGGGCCCATCTGGAGGTTCTGGAGCTACACGAAGAAGGATAAAGCAAATAAAGTAAAGTCGCAGGATAGAAGATAAAACGTACCCTGCGTGCGAGATCGAGGTGTACTAGGTCATCTCCGTAGGGCGGTGGCTGCGGTGCAGCGAGATTGTGCAACGCCTTGCGCATAAAGAATAGGAAGACGGCAGTGCATTGGGCGGGGCGGACCGCGCCCACGATGTCCGAGCGACTGCCATCATTCAAGAAAGAACTCGACGCGCGGACAGCGGCTAGCTCAGCGCGGAGTCGGCGCACCAGCGCCTCCGACTCCGCGATTCGCTTCTCGAGAGATGCAATATATCTGTTCTTATTGTTTAGTAGCCGTCACGTATGCCGCACAAAGAAAATGCACGCTTCTGGTCCCGCACGTTTCTAATGATAAGATGAGCTATGTCGGCGGGGAAATACGAGGACAAACCGGTGCGGCTCCGATATAGGTGCATTCGAGTCTCGCCTCGATGCATATTGTGCACTTGTCCCCCGGAACCTGCGATCCGTCGCCTGTGATCATTACCGGATGAGCTCCCGCCAAGGACGGATTCCTAGTCAGAGGTGAGACTGACATCGCGCTGTCAATGGATTAGCGGAAGGGATAGGGAATGACGCGAGAAGGGAAAGCTACAGAGAAGATTCTGTAGTTCTGGAGTTTAACTCACACTTTCTGCGGCGGCATACATCGCAGGCGCGCTGGACGCGCCGTTTTTTCCCTCGGTGGAATTCCTCGGCGTAGTCTTCTTCGTTTGAGGACATACCGCCACCGTGTCCCAGAGTCTCCGAGAGGTCTGTGTGGCAGAAGTTCCGTCGACAAATAGAAAGAAAGCTGGATGAATGAGATGGAAGTGCTTGCAGAAGGTCGGGTCCGTGACGCGTCACGGTGACGAGCCACGGTGACGAGCCACGGTGACGAGCCACGGTGACGAGCTCTGATGAGTCACGTTTGCGCACGTTTGCGCACGTTTGCGGCACATTTAGTGTCACAGCCACCGCAACTTGCCGCCGCGGTCAAACAGCAAATGCCCTCAAACCTCAAATGCATGGTGAATCAGTCCAAGACTTTCCTGGGAGCAGAGACGGTAAGCTAATTTTCCATCCCCATCAGACTTGGACCTGTGGCTAAACTGACAACGGGAGAACAACGGGAGTATTTCCCTGTCAATTCCCTGTGTATGAATCGTCCAAGTGGCAACTAGACACGATGCACCGTCCAAGCTTGTTCAGGGTCGATAAAAGAGATGACTGAGCCGGGAATATATTCTGAGCCCAGAATGACAGCATTCTATGACGTATCAAACGTTGCATAAATGCAACCACAAACATAAAAACTTTTAGGTTGAATATATTCTTTTCCCATTGCTCAGATTCCTTCGGTATTGCATAGGTACATCCCTTACCTATGTAGTATGCTCCCCCTGAGTCGATTCCGGTCGTAGGCAGCCACAAAGGACTCGGAAGAACTGTTTTAAGTCTGTCGGCATTTTCCGCCTCAAACGTAAGCACCAAATCCGGTCGGCTGTCTTTCTGCCGAACTTGCCGCCACACATGGTGAGCACCAGAGCCCAACCCGACGCGCGCCCGCCTTCGTAGTGAATCGTAGGCTTTTGCTTTGACTGAACTCACGAGGCGCGCACATATATATTGTAAGAATTTCATATAAGAAATCTGGATTCTAAGTAGTGCAGCAGGTACAGCAGGTTGGACGCGTCGTGCAGACACCATAAAGAGAGGGTGCAAATAGCGAGCTGCATGTAAGCCGTGGGAATAGCATCGCGGCGACACGCAGGGGCAGCCAACACGCACATCACGCACACGAGGTCGCACGGGGAC
This sequence comes from Mycena polygramma, assembly GCA_029449255.1. NCBI lineage: Eukaryota > Fungi > Basidiomycota > Agaricomycetes > Agaricales > Mycenaceae > Mycena > Mycena polygramma. The sequence continues at coordinate 221,379 of JARKID010000144.1, read as the reverse complement.
GAATGCGCCGTTCGCCGCACGGCCGCCGGCTGACGCGGTCCCCCAAGGTGGTTGGCGTGATGGTGGGTGGAAGCGGTCATTACGACGTGCCGCTGCCTTTTCCTCGGATAAGAAGCGCGACGCGATTCACCTCAAGCCTCAATCACGGACACCGGTCCTTACACGGCGGAGATGCTGCAAGCCCAACTCACAGATGGCGGGGTGATGACGGCACCGATGGCGGTCGACGGTGGGGCATGATAGAACGATATGTACGCCATGAAAGCGACGGTGACGAGGAGCGCAGCGAGATGGGGCAAGGAAAGGAAGCTGAGGCGCCGCTTGTTTACAAGGAGCAAACAAGTTACCGAGAATGATTACCGGATTTGGTGCTTACGTTTGAGGCGGAAAATGCCGACAGACTTAAAACAGTTCTTCCGAGTCCTTTGTGGCTGCCTACGCGGAATCGACTCAGGGGGAGCATACTACATAGGTAAGGGATGTACCTATGCAATACCGAAGGAATCTGAGCAATGGGAAAAGAATATATTCAACCTAAAAGTTTTTATGTTTGTGGTTGCATTTATGCAACGTTTGATACGTCATAGCATTCGAAGATGAAGTTGAAAGTATTCACTCTGCGGGTTCCCGAGCACCTACTTCCCCAGGCCGGACCGGGAAGTTTCCTGAATGAGTCGTACACTCAACTGGCTAGAATTTCACATTCATGGGTACACAGGGTGAATAAAATGAGTGGACGAGCAAAATATTGCACAAAAGTGTATCCTTCACTAGGGGTGCTCAATTCTTAGTTCAGTTCAGTTCAGTTCACGTTTTAATAAAATAATTACCTGATTGACAGATCCCATCTGATCTCGGCTGGATGCTGCCGTAGCTTGCCCGATTTCCACTCCTCGACAAACACCGACAGGACGGCGGCCGACACCATCAGCGTCCTCGAAAACATGCCCGCGACATCCCGACCCACGACGCCTGTGCAGGTTGAACATTGAGCTTCGGTAATGTAATCCGAGGTTCCCACCAGTCCCATCAACGACCTTTTGACTATTCTTTCTTCAAAGTTGTCCAGGACTGTCCAGGGGGGGTTGCCGTCGTCTCTTACCGTCGCCTCATCGTCTTTGAGCGGGAGGGCTTGGGAGAGCGCAATGGGCATCAAGCCGAGATCAGATGGGATCTGTCAATCAGGTAATTATTTTATTAAAACGTGAACTGAACTGAACTGAACTAAGAATTGAGCACCCCTACTTTCAACTAATGACCCAACCCCGAATCGAACGGGCTCCCTAAGCACCAATAAAATTGTATAACAAGGAATAGGTGCGGACCATCCGCCATCGAGTCTTATTCTCTTTATCCAGCGCCGCGAACGAGTGTGCTCGAAAATGAGGGAGCGTTCTGGGATCCATTCAGCTTGAGGTTTGGTGATGTTGGGCTGAACAATCGTGGCGAGCGTAGTATGGCTACTAGTAACCGTCAGAGGCCAGTGAAGGAAGTGGATTGGATGCAAAGAAGTAAAACCCGTCTCTTTCAGGGTATGTACCAACCCCGAATCGAACGGGCTCCCTACATATTGAGATCATTGAAGTAGGACAACAAGGAATAAGTAGGTGCGGACCATCCGCTATCGGGCCTTTCTTGTCCTATTCTGTGGATCGTACCTGCAACAATTGAGATAGGCCCACATCCGAGACTTAATGCAGCAACACCCGTTCGACTCGGGGGAGTCGAAGCTTTGAGAGATGTAGGATCTCATGTTTTTGTTTCAAGAGTGAGAAGTCATTGAAAGTGCGTGCGATGTAATTGGGCTTCGGCTTTGGGCTCTCTGAACATGGGAGAAGTCTGAAGCGGAATAATCCTCCGGTAGTCTAAACAGTGTTTGGGAGACTACTGGTAGTCTACATATCCAGATTGAACCTTCATCTGCAAGGCTCGATAGCGGTCGGACTGCACCTGTAACAACTGCTCGGCATATTTCGATTGACGCAGGAACACCCGTTCGACTCGGGGTCGAGCCGTGAGTGTAGACTGCCTTTTTATCTCGCGCACTGAGATTTGATTGAAATTACGTGCACCGGTTTTGTTTTGTTTTGGATACTGGATCAAATTCAGGAAGAGAAAGACCAAATGAGAAATCCAAGTCCGGGTTGAACCGTGGCTTGGAAAGGCTCGATGGCCGTCGGAGCGCACCTGCAGCAGTTTAGGTGGCCCCAGATCCGAGAGTTTATGCAGGAACACCCGTTCGACTCGGGGTCGAGCCATGCGTGAGCATCCATTTATTTTGTACACTGAGAATCGATTGAAAAGTGTGTTTGCACTGAGGCTTCAATATGGCGGTCAGAGTGCACTTTTATTATTTTTACAAAAAACGCGTGTTTCTTCAAAAAATGTGGCTGATTTCCTCAAAAAAACTGAAACTTCGAACTTTACAAAATTTCACTCTTGAACTTTTGTTTACAAAAAGTCAAGTTCACAACTTTACAAAGTCTGGCCTGGTACGTTTTACAAAAAACGCTCGGCAATATCGCTGATGTGCGGCTGTGTTGACGCCAATGATGGCATCAGTGGTCCATCTCCCTTTGGGCTTTCCGCTGTATTTCCATCCACAGGGGCTCGTATTGAACTCCTCTTGAGTACAGCACCCACCCAACCTCTTCATAGTGTTCCTGAATGGCTTATAATTTTTTTCCGTCCACCCTTTGCGGTTCTGGCCTGGGGAGCTCATTCAGGAGATAGGTGATGCCAACATTGGGGTTAGCACAGCCACACATCAGCGATATTGCCGAGCGTTTTTTGTAAAACGTGAGCATACATATGGCACACATACTGTCCGGAAAATAAAAATACACGTTGTGGAGGATTTTTGTTGCTTTCTGCAACAATCCTTCCTTGTCCTGTTGAAAAAAACAACAATGCAGCAACTCACGCCAAGGAAAACGACGATGCGTGTCATTCCTCAAGTAGAAAAACACATTGAAAGACACCGGCTGGAGAAAACCACAATGTTGCAATTTCCTTCAAAAAAAAAAAAACACAATGTAGGTATCACTGAAAAAACGACAATGCAGCCTTAGTGTCAGTATGAGTTCGTTTGCCTAAAACCATCCTTGATCATCAATCACTCAGCACTGCTCTCGGAACACCGGGCCCGATTTGACAGCGACGATCTTTCGACGTTCGTGACACATCTTCCTTGTCCGCTACCGCCATGGACAACGCAGGCCACGACGAGACTCACCGCTTCTTCATGGAGTGCCACCAGATTTCCAACGAATCCCAATTCCTGGTAGACTCTCTCCCTAACGTCGAAACGGCTGCGGTGGAGCGAGCGTGCCGACAGCTCAATGCAATCCGTGTCATACTAGTCGCCCTCAATGACCCCCACTCAGCTGCTGAAGATCTCGAGCACCTCATAGCTTATATCGACAGCCTACTGTATCCACTCGATGACTTCCTGTCTCATCCACCCCTTCCTCCCCACACCCATATTCCTGTGGAGCAGACCGGCAAACGAGGGCGTCCAGCGTATAAACTGGATCTTGACAGAGCTATTCTGCTCCATGACCTTGGCAACACCTGGTACGATATAGCGAAAGCGATGGGGATCTCACGGTCCACGCTTTACGCCCATATGGGCGATCGTGGACTTTCCACTGCTAGAAAGGAATGGTCAGAGCTCACAGACGAGGAATTGGACGAGATTGTCTCTGAAATCTCTTTGGCCCATCCCTTTGTTGGGACAACGATCGTCCTCGGTCATTTGGAAGCTCGTCAACTCCACTTACCACGCGCCCGAGTCCAAGAGAGTTTACGAAGGGTGGATCGCGTTGGAGTTCTCGTTCGGTACGTGGTGTTAAACTTTATCCATGCTTGGACTCACAATGTTCTAGGTGGTCTGGGATCATAAAGAGGCGTGTTTATCGTGTCCGCGGTGCGAATGCGTTGTGGCACAACGACGGGAACGAAAAGCTTCGGCCCTGGGGCTTCTGGGTTCACGGGTGCATCGATGGTCATTCACGACTCATCATATACCTCGAGTGCCGCTCGAATAAGCGGGCTAAGACAGTCTCTTCTATTTTTCAGAAGGCGGTGGCCGAGTTTGGCTGGCCTAGCAGGGGTAGGGGTGATTTTGGGCGAGAGAATAACGAGATGGAGCGCCTGCTCATCGAGCATTGGGGTGTTAACCATCGTGCATATCTTCGCGGGCGGTGCGTCTTGCCCTTCTTTTCTCACTGCGCACTCTAATCCTGCCCCAGATCTTTGCATAATGTCCGCATTGAACGCTTATGGAGGGATGTGCGTAAGGACACACTTGAATCCTTCCGCCAAATCTTTTTTTATCTTGGTGAGAACGGGCTTTTGGACATGGATAACGCCATCCATCGCTCTTGTCTGTTCTTGGTTTTCCAGCCACGAATTCAGGCCTCTCTCGATCGCACTCGAGACGCCTGGAACCATCACAAAATCCGCACGGCTCACAACAAAACACCTCTGGCCATTTTCGAGCTCAGCCGTGAGACTGCCATCCGACGTGGATACTGGACGGGCGACCCCGGCGATGATCTGGGCACAGCTGCTGACCCACTTTATGGGTACGATGGCGAGGGACCGCTTCCACCCGTTTCTGAACAGCATGGTGAGCCCGAGAATGTGTCCCAGGAGCCAGTAGGAATCGAGGCGGAGAGAGAGGCTGGGATCTGTATCAACGACGACGAGGAATTGCAAGGGGCTTGGGATTTAATGGCGGACTTTGATTTTGACAGGGACAATGAAAACTGGGGAATCGATGTTTACTGTGAAGCTGTTCTACTTCTGACTTCCCGTGTAGATGCCTTGTAAAATTTTTATTTGCCCATTCTCCCTGTCCTCATGGTTGAATTGTTGTTGACCAATCTCAAAGTCTTGGGAGCGCTCGCTTGCTTTGATTTTTTTCTGTAGCCCAGGAGCTGTGTCGGAGAAGAAAGGGTGCAAGCTAGCCCGTCATGCCACTTTGATTTTGGCCACTGCATTGTCTCGGTGGACTGCCAAAGCAATATACAATGAAACAATGGGGTTGATTGTGATCCCACTTACCCGAAACGGAATTGGTGGCCGTCGCCCGACTTCCTTCATTGGACCAACAATGAGATTGCCCACTTACCGGATGTAGATGAAGTGGCTCTCGCAAAAGTATATAAGATACAGCTTTTCACTGGCTCTTTCCTCGTCTCAGTCTGACGAAACGGCCCGCCGTCCCTCATGTCAAGCCAAGACCCCCCTGATCATTAAGTGTTGCACCGAAAAATCAGGGTAGATGGCTGTTGTGGTGAGCAAAGTGTTGCACGGTCCCTCACCATGTATCAGCTGTAAAGTCGCTGTCCCTCGCCCTGGGTCCGCTTGTTGAATATTAAGTGCTACACTGAACTTCATTGAGCGAGCTGCCGTTGTGCCACCTAAAGCGCTTACATTCTATGGTGGCATGTATCGGCAGTGGTCGTCCCGTTTGCTACCCCGCATTGCCACCTGGCTTATTCGAATCCCATTCTGTTCTGCTATTGCTGCCACTACCAGTCACGGTAGCCACTGGCGATGTTCAGCCTCAACATTTCCGTCGTCGTGCTCCTTTTAATCTTGTAGACTCTCTCAGTGTCACTGAGCCACGTGTAGGTACCTTTTTATTGCGAAAAAGACCTCTCAATGGTCGAGATCTATGCGGTTCAACAGCCAAATCTAATTTAACGTTCGACTCGGAAACGCGGGTACAAGGTTTGGGAACCTGCAGCTACAGGTGGCGAACAAGAATGTTACTGTTTTTTCTTTGGTTGCCGGCGCGCCTTGTTGAGTGCCGCACTAACTTTGTTCGCAATGACCTTCCAGTGCTCGGTTTGTCCGTAATTTCGATCGGGATGATAAACCTGTTCCAGTTGGATCATTGAACAAGTAGCGAGCGAGGAAGAAAGCGGCTCACGAAGATAAGCTTTTTAAACTGGCCCGTGTCAGTCTCCCGGTTGAGACCCTTCAACGTTGCCCGAATCTCGGGATTTGGGTGCGGAAAGCGGGCGAGAATCTTCTTGCGTAAGGCAAACCACTCCAGCTTCAGCAGGGCCTCTGCCTCCTCCAAGTCCTGTGCATGCTTCTGCTCCTCCGGCGTTGGCTCCGGTGACGGAGATGCGGCCAGATCGTCAATTTCAATGTATTCAGATGACGCTGGCGCCTTGCGAGGTTTCGGCATACGATAATCCTCGCTATCCGATGCTGAGAAGCCAGTAATCAATGGCAAGTAATTCTGAGGACAGAAAGAAACATACAGGGGACTTGTTCAGTTGTATGCCTTCGCTTTCTGCGTGTTTTAATCCCAGGGCCAACTTTGAGGTTAGTGTACCAGTCCTCGCGGGCCGACTCGGTGCGCGTCATATCTGCGCACAAGTTTGAATACAAGCCAGGCAGTCGCCCCTCAAAACGAGCCACATACCTTCGGCAGTGTCGGTGTAGAGCTCGTCTGCATACACAAACTGATCATTGGCTTCACGAGGCGTCTTGAAATAACCGCTCCTAAACGACGTGCAGCAAAGTTTTATTTGTAAAGAACGGCACAAAAGATATCAACTTGAAGTCTCGCACTTTGCGTTACGAGGTGCAGAGGCACCCCGGCTTTGGGCTTGAGCACGCGTGCGTGGCCCCTGTAGAATACCGACAAGTTAGGTGAGTGTTACTGTGAAACGGTGTGCTTACCTCGTCCTCAGCGCTTGGGGTCGAGCCAGCGGCCTTGGATCCACGACCAGGCTTTGTCTGATTCACGACCAATCAGCGAGATAGTATGACACAGGGCGAATGAACGGTCGTACCTTTATATAATTCCCACATTTGCGCCCTAGGGCGCGGCACGAATCAATACAGAGCTTGACGACCTCGTCGTAGTCGTCTCGGTCAATTTTGTCCAGAAGCGGCTCCACGATCACAGCATAGAATCGCTGAAGGCCATACTCGCCTCCGACAACGACAGTTTGCAGCATTTGACCGCCATCTGTGGCAGACCCAAATGCGTCCTGGAGCGACTGCCGGAGGCTAGCAATGGAATCAAACCGAAGATTTATACCGTCGATGTGCGTGTGCATTGGATGCTCTCGCGTTCCCACCTGAAAAATAATCAACATTTTGTAAACGGCAAGACAATAAATTGGAAAAGTACCGGCAACTGCTTGTCGTGCTTCCGTAGGATGTATGCTAACTCACGGAATCCGCCTTTCGGATCCCAGAGCGAGCGGTGATAGTTCTCACGGAAGTAGGTGAGACACGTCACCAACCCCTTGGACGTCTCGTCAAGACCGTATTCCACCTTGTGGGACTCATAGTTGGGGACCAGCCCCTGCTTGCGGAGGCGCGCTAAGCCCTCGTAGAGCATGGAGAGGATGGGCAGAACAATGTTGATTCCACCAGGTCCCAATCCGAACATCGCTTCGAATTCACGAAGCAACGCGGACGGGCTCGGCGCACTCGCCCCAGTATCGGTGATGCAGATCGCGAGATCGTTCACGAACTCGAGTGGTTTGACAACGTACTTGTTGATTTTGGTGAAAAAGACATCTATTTGCAGATGCCCGGCGATTGTGGAGTCGATGAGCTCTGTGATGAGCGGGCGGATCAGGTTGAAGTCTTTGAGGTGAGCCATCACGGTGGGGCGCCACTATAAAAGGCCATTATTCCGAATCTAATCTGGCTGAAAACGAAGACTTACCCATTTTTGCGCAGTATCTGGCTTCGCGATATTCTTGACCAACCGAACGGCACGAACGTGGGCCGCGGGGAAAGGATTCCACGAGTACGTTTCCGGAGACTCGAACTCGAAGTCTCCCCCCATATCCTGCGGATGATTAAGCCACAGAAACACTAAGCACTGTTCAACGAACCTGGTTCTCGTCCACGGCAGGTCCAGTTTCCTCATCTTCGTCTTTGTTATTCATAGCCTGTGAATAATAAATATGTAAGCGCGTGATTCGGAGGACAGCCGAGGGAGAACCTCATCCTCGTCCATCAGCGCGTCATCTTCGTCGCCGTTTTCCTACAGTTACAGTTAGCGAAGTACACAATCTAAGGCAATTAGACAATTACTGAGGCGTCGAACAAGGGAGAATGACTCTCATCATCCGCCTCACCGTCGCTCTCCTAGAAATTATGAATCAGGACTGCGACGATAAAATTATAACTGACAGATGACTTCACCTTCGAGTTCGTCCCCTGAAAATCCTAGATGTGAGCTGTGAGAAAATTTGTTTCAGCGAGACGACTTTACCTTCGACTTTTTCTGCTGGGATCGTAGATCAGAGCTGCGACAAAAATTGTAACAAAGAGACGTTGTCACTTTACCTTCGACTTTTCCCCCTCGTCATCTGAGCTGTGAGAGTCTTCAGCGCCGGAAGAGTCACTACTGCTCAGATCGTGATCCGGAGTGGCCAGGCTACAATCGACGCCGGGATACGCAAGGTTGGGCGCCGCCGGATTGAGGGCAATGTAGATCGTATTTTTATAGCCTGACCCTGCATCCCGGACGGTCGTCTGAGCCAGGGCACTATTTTGGGGATATGAGCCATTGATATGAGTAGGGAAATATAACGACGCTACCGTTCCCAGGTGTCCATCCCGAGTTCGCCGGTCGACGGCTGCAGAAGAGAGACCGACTTCTTACTGTTCTTGCCTTTCTTGGTCTTCGGTTGATAGACCTTGACGTCGAGGACACGAAATCCATAGATTTCAAGCTCCGGAATATGACTAAACGCGGCGTAGACGGCCTCCCGGATGTCCGTCCCAGAACACTGTTTGTGGAGGTGGACGTTCTTGACAAGGCCGCGACGATTCATCTCCGAGAGCCTGGGGACAGGTATCAGAGTGTGAAAATTGAGGAGGTAGATATTACTTCGTCGCCGAGGGTTTGAAGTAGTCCTTCGACGCAACGGCCTTGGTATTCTCAGCAAGGGTGGCTGAGTAACACTTGGTCGTCACGCCCTTGGAACCCTTGGCGTTGCTCGGAGTAGCACGACGCTTATTCTCCGGCTCGCCGTCACTCAGAACCTCTTTCTTGGACTTGTGCTTGCGCTTTTTTGACTTAGAGCCGTGGGGGCTGAGGTCCCCATCGAGCTGGGACTGTAGTGGTGTCATTCGAATCCCACGAATATTCCACAATAGCGCACCTTTTGAGCCGGATAAAACTTTTTACTCCCTTGACTTCCGGCGTCCGTATTCAAAGGATTCTTAAGTTTACTATCCATGTCTTGTTGCCGCCGGTCAGCGTGGCCTTTGAATGGATTTGTTGCAGATTTCCCCATCGTAGGGGCAGCAAATCCTCGAGACGCGTGCATGGTGTGAAAAGTTGCCGAAGGTGCCCCACCACCTTGGGTGCGCGGCGGGGGCATTGGTGGTGTCGGATTCGGGACCTGGTTGGTGTAATTGAGTCGCTGTCAGGAGCTGAGAATATGCACCACGGACCGGCGCAATATCAGCGTGCTGGGCCGCACAGCAGCCCGGATCTGCTGGGCAGACGGCGCATCGCACAAGTCCCGGATGGGTGGGAGGTGGTGCCTCGCAAGGAATGAAAACCATACAGCCAGAGCGGCAATCAGGCTTCATGCACTTTCCACGGGCATTGTAATCCATTGTCGGAGCTATTGGCGGCGATGAGGAAGACGACGGGGGACGGCGAGGGACACGTCAGCGACGCACGCCATACTAATCATCATATGACTACGCCATCACGGCGGCCCCGGCATGATAGCCCGGTCAAGAATTTGAACAAGTGCGCATTGTGGTTTTCTTGCCAGAATGCATTGCATTGCGTTTTTCTGTTGAGCCGTAACTGCATTGTGTTTTTCTGCACGTGGGCGCGAATGATGATTGCGTCAAATCCCGGATTTCTCCGTTGCTTCTTTTTCTCACATCATCTGTCTCAACGCTGATTTTGGAGGTATTTTCCGGACAGTATACCGCCCATACCAGACTTTGTAAAGTTGTGAACTTGACTTCTTGTAAACAAAAGTTCAAGAGTGAAATTTTGTAAAGTTCTAAGTTTCAGTTTTTTTTGAGGAAATCAGCCACATTTTTTGAAGAAACATGTTTTTTGTAAAAATAATAAAAGTGCACTCTGACCGCCATTATTATGACGTTCAGAACGTTGCATAAATCAAACCGAGATAACTTTTATCGGTCCTGAAAACTTTTTTGTGCCCAGATTTCAGATTGGTGTGGTACTGCATACAGGCATAGTATGCAAGTAATAGGTGCCTGTTCTGTAAGGAGTAGGCCTCGAACATGATAAAAGGCACCCCAACCAACTACATCAGAGTCATTTGATGGGCGCCGGGAGTTTCCGATGGAGGCAGAAAAATTGAAAGCAAGGTTTGGCTGAGTCTTGTTGGTCCTAGAGTGTCTTAGCACTCAATTTGCGACTTGTAGGTCTTTGCGCAAATCACAAAATATTTTTGCACATCCGGAACTTTCCGAAGTTGGCCGGCACCATTGCCGAGATCCCGACAGAAAGCTATACCGTTGTTCACTTTCTGCCAACTCAACCGATATTTCTCCTCCTTCCCCCAACCATGACTGGCTTGATTCTGCCAGATTTCTCTTTGCCGTGGGCACACCGGCAAATCCCGGGGACGATCAATTTGATTCAATCTCGCGGCTATAAGTCGTTTTACAGGCCGATTCCTCAAGAATGTGTGTACATGGCTCCTATAGTATGTAAGAATACAGTGCAGTTGGAATCTGGGACCTGAGCCAAAAAAACTTTCTGGAACTAGCAAAACTTATCTGGATTTTATTTATGCAACGTTCCGAACGTCATACATTATCGTGTTCCAAACGTTGCATATTTCGAAACGCAAAATAAAAACTTTCGGGTCCAGAAACTTTTTTTCTCAATTCTCAGATTCTCTTTCTGCTACACGCTTGTACATTGTATATGACCTCTAAAGACCCATTCTCGAATGAATAGGGCAGCAGGACCGTGATGGCACCCAAACTACCGACATCGGCAGGCTTTGATCATTGCCGGGATTTGCCGGTGTCCATAAGCTTTTCAACCCACGGTTGACCCACGGCCTCGAGGAGAAGCAATAGCTGTCAGTGCTGAATTCTGTGGTGCAACTTGCCCTGGTAGGCTTTGCCGCATTGGGTGTTCCCTCTGTACCATTTTTTTTTTTTTGTACTTTAGTCGAGTATGTAACATTCTTAATGGGAACAGTGTTCTGAAGTCTGCCTCAATGGCATTGCCATCATCACCGCACATACTTAGCTGATATGTACTGTGAACGTTTCCTATGAACTTTTTTCTTCTTTCCCGCTGCCGAATTGGATGGCATCAAATCATCCATCAGTACTCGACGAGCACAAGTAGTCTTCACGGTTGGGACTTGACACAATGGAACCATTGCGATACTTACTACATATCGTAGTATCTACTACCTGGTCTGATTATGTTGGGTCCGGAATTCTCCGGAAGCCATCAAACTCATCAAATCGAGTTGTATTCATCCTACACCATCGTCCAGATGCCTTTGGCTTCAAGGACAAGTATACAGGGGTCATATAATGTGCAGAAATGCAGTACAGAAGGAACCTAAGAACTGAGAAAAAAAAGTTTCTGGATCCGAAAGTTTTTATTTTGCGTTTCGAAATATGCAACGTTTGGAACACGATACGCCATACTTCAAGGGGTGTGACTTTTAATTTGGATCCCGAGTCAAGGGCCAAGGCTGGGAAGCACAATTTTAGCCTGGTAGCCACCAAATCCAATTGAGATAAGCCCAAATCAGAGTTTATGCTAGACTCGTAACCAGTCTGCAATCTACGGCAAATCTTCAGTGCAAGCACTGTGCCATAGGCAGACTGGTACAACTCGGGTCACGCCAAAGGGCTGAGCCCGGAGTTTGAAATTTTTTCTTCTTAGCTAGATTCAATCAGTTCCGACTAAATCCATAAAGCTCAAAGGAATGATATGATTCGAAGCAGCTTCCCTTCGATTCTGCTGGTTCAGAATCTCACCAGATGCCGTGGATGTTGAGTACCGTACACCCGATTTACAAGGGAAATGATGGCTTTGCGCAGCCACCGTTTGATGCCGCGGATCGGCACCGCTTAGAAATTCAAACTCCGGGCGCAGCCCTTTTGGGCGTCCCGAGTTGTACCAGTCTGCCTATGGCACAGTGCTTGCACTGAAGATTTGCCGTAGATTGCAGACTGGTCACGAGTCTAAGTTTATGCAGGAACACCCGTTCGACTCGGGGTCGAGCCGTGGGTGAACACTAAAGAGACCATCATATCATTTCTTTTCTTTCCCGAGTCGAATTAACTTTTGCTTTACATTCTGTGAATTGGGATTCTGGTCAAATCTGGATGCAGAATACTACCTTGGCAGCGGGAGGGATGTATCCGAACTGCAAGCCCCCATTAAAGGCTCGATAGCGGTAGGACCGCACCTTCGACAAACGAATAATGTCGTTACATCCGAGTTTGTGCTGGCATACCCGTTCGACTCGGGGTCGAGCCGTGGGAGAACACGAGAGGACGATCAATTCTTTTCTTTTCTTTCCCGAGACGAAATAGGTTTTGTTTTGCATTCTGTGAGTTAGACTCGTGACCAGTCTGCCATGGCAAATCTGAAGATTTGCCGTAGAATGCAGACTGGCTACGAGTCTATCTGGGAGTTGGGGTTCTGGGTCAAGTCTGAGAAGCAGAATATTTCGCCAATACTTCGGGTTCCAGTTTGAAACACGCAGTTCAAAAGGCTCGGTGGGAGTTCGAGTAGTTTTTGACGAAGACACACCCGTTCGACTCGAGGTCGCGCCATAGCCAGTGTAATTTTTGCTTCTGGGCTAGCTCACCTTGGAACACTGTACATAGACTTCTTGAAAGCTATTTTGTTGAGAACCAGTCTACGTATCCGTGGGTTGGAAAGGCTCGATGGCAGTCGGATTGCACCCACAACAAATATATCAACACGTTCTTGAATGCAGACACCCCGTTTGACTTGGGGTCGAGCCATGGTGTGGATCAATTTCAATTTTTATTTTGCGTTGTGCACTCAGAATCCAATGAAAGTAACTGCACCCGCGGGGTTGGATATAGCTCTTGTTTTGAATCCTGAGTAGATCTGGGAAGCGGAAATGGGCAGTCCACGTATCCGGATTGAAACAGCCTATTGTGAAGGCTCGATGGCGTCGGACCGCACCTGCAACAAATATGATCACTCCCCTTTGACGCAGGACCACCCGTTCAACTCGGGGTCGAGCTGTAGCAATGACGGACACGGATTTTTATCTGGCACACGGAGATTTGAGGAAGTATGGGACTTCTTCTAGGTGAACGAAATCTTGCGTCGTGGGTCCTGTCTGGACATCTGCAAAACCGACCTGGCTATACAGAGCTACAGAGAGCATAGTAGAGCGGTAGACACAGAGACACGTCCCCTAAATATAGAGGCCAGGCCCGATATATAGAGCCGTATAGAGCCCTGTTAGAGCATTAGAGCAAAAGAGCAAAAGAGCGGTAGAGCCACAGAGAGCTGTATAGAGCCACACTTGACGGCATGACGACCCGCATCACTTTCGGCTCTTAATGATAATTGTATTTGTTCCCATGCATTGCGAGAATTGGCACAAACATGGGTGGAAACACGATTAATTGACAAGCAGAGAACACAAGCTATGTATGCTATATGGGTAGGGATGCACTGGCTAAAAAGAACACAGAGCAGTTGAAGCGGAAGCAGCTGGTGCACGTATTCAAATCGAAACCTTCATTAGAAAGGCTCGATGGTGGTCGGACCGCACTTGCAACAAACAAGACGGTAGGAAGATGCAATTTTCTGCAAGGACAACCCGTTCGACTCGGGGTCGAGCCATGTGTGAGCGCCCGTTGATTTTGCACACGGAGAATCGATTGAAAAGTGTGTGTGCACTGTGAGGCTTCAAGCTTCGAGGGGAGGGACTGATAGTTTGGATCCTAGAGTCAAGGGCCAAGTCTGAAGGCGAAATATTATATAAGGGAGTAGTCAACACATCCAAGTGAAACTATCGGTTGAAAAGGATTGATTGCGACGGAACGCACCTGCACCAATTTGTGTAGACCCGAATCCGAGAGTTTATGCAGGAACACCCGTTCGACTCGGGGTCGAGCCGTATCGGGAACTACCTGGATTTTTATTTTCCCAGTTTTTGAACGGTATTTTCACATTAGGGGCAGTCAGAGTAGACGATTCAGCGGCGATTCTGGGCAACGATTCTGGGCAACGATTCTGGGCCGATTCTCAAAATGTCAAATCGTGGGTGGGGGTCAGGTCTACGAAGCGGAATTATACCCTGGCAGTCCAGGTATTCGGTTCAAAACACTCACGGTGAGGAAAAACAATCCTTCGAGCGGAAAGAAAGGGCGGAGAAACAATTACAATATGACCCAACCCCGAATCGACCGGGCTCCCTACATACTCTCTTCCCGTTAAATTAATTTTGCTAGAATATTATATTTTAAGCCTTTCTCTTCTAATTATAAATAGCTACCCGGGACTAAAGGTTATTTTCATTAATTTTGTTTGTGCGAAGCGCTCCTGGTCATGGACGAGGAATAGGTGCGGATCATCCGCCACCGGGTCCCGTCTTAATCTGTACCCAGTGTAAGTGCGTTCGAAAAGAAAAGGAAGATGACGGTTGAGATTGTACCTCAATGCAGGCGTTGGCTGTAGAGTGGGTGGCCCCGAATAAGAAGAGCAAGCTGTCAGCAGTTAGACCCTGCGTATCACATACGAGAAGAAAGGAAGGCGAACGAACGACGAACAGAATGGTTGAAAAGGGAAGAAAAAGTTAATGGACTCAACTCCCACGACCCAACCCCGAATCGAACGGGCTTCCTACCACTGCAATGCCGTAAGAGCCGGAGTAGCACAGGGAATAGGTGCGGACCATCCGCTATCAGGTCTTCCTTGTCTGACATTTCGACCAGAATGAGTGCGTTCGCAAAAAAGGCTGTTAGCTCGACGTTTGGTGATATCGGGCGGCGTAGTTTTCCTGTAGATACTCGACATGAATGGCGAACAACGCAGGGGAAAGAGAGGAACAAGGTCGTGCTGTTCCGATCTTGACACGACCCAACCCCGAATCGAACGGGCTCCCTACATACTTTCTTCCTAGTCATGGACGAGGAACAGGTACGGACCATCCGCCATCGGGTCTTCTATGGGCTATCCAGCGCCCCGAATGAGTGCGTTCGAAAATGAGGGTTGGAGTAACTCGGTGGTCCATTCCAGGTTGGGTGATATTTCGTTACCTGTGGCGAGCGTAGTATGGCTGACCGTCACTCAGACTCAGGTGAAGGAAGTCAAGAATGGATGCAAAGAAGGGAAAAAGAGGTGATTTTCCGCACTATGACCCAACCCGAATCGAACGGGCTCCCTACATACTTTCATTCTGGTTATGGAAGAGGAATAGGTACGGACCATCCGCCATCGGGTCTTGCCTGTCCTATTCGGCGCTTGGGCAGGTGCGTTCAGAAGAACCCGAAGAAATCGTGCGTCAATATTGGCGTTACGGTTGGTCGTACAGAGTGACCTTCAATAAAAGAGCAAGCTGTGAATAATCAGATCTTGTCTATCATATGACAGACAGGCGAACCTTCGACCAACCATGGTGGATGAAGAAATGATGGTTGAAAGCCAAAGAAAAGATTAGACTCGTTCATTACCCACGACCCAACCCCGAATCGAACAGGTGCCCTATGGACAAGCGTGGTGGAGCACGTCGTACGAGGGAAAGGGGCGGACCATCCGCTATCGGGTCTTGCCTGTTTTAATCTGCGCGTGCGTAAGGGCGTTCGAAATGAAATGCCAGACGGAGGTCCGAATTGTGGTTGACTGCACATATTGGCCCCGAATAAAAGAGCAATCCGTGAATAATCAGATCTTGTCTATCGTATGACATGAATGCGAACCTTCAACCAACGATGGCGGATGAGGAAACGGTGGCTGAAAGCCGAGAAAAAAAAACGAGCCTGTACGGTCACCCACGACCCAATCCCGAATCGAACGGGCTCCCTACAGACTTTCATTCTGGTTATGGAAGAGGAATAGGTGCGGACCATGCGCCGTCGGGTCTTCTCCGCTCTATCCCGCGTCCCGAACGAGTGCGTTCGAAAATAAAGGCTGGAGTGCGCTGTGGTCCATTTAGTTCGAGGTTTGGCGATATTGGGCTGAATAGATTCCTTGTGGCGCGCGTAGACACCTGAGATGAATGAGATCGTGGCGAACAACGCAAGGGAAAGAAGGAAAAAAGGTCGTGCTGTTCCGATCTTGACACGACCCAACCCAGAATCGAACGGGCTCCCTACATACTTTCATTCTGGTTATAGAAGAGGAATAGGTGCGGACCATGCGCTATCGGGTCTCTCCTGTCCTATTCCGCGGTGGAGTAAGTACTAGTGCGTTGAGAATGCAGGATTCAACTTGACATTGAAATATAGGGGCCGCAGTATTATTGGGAAAGTGTTCCGCGCTGCCATGGACCCTGCATACAGGCAAACTCGTCGAGAATCAACTGCGTCGCATCCAAGGAAAAAAATGGCCTACATGTGAACAGAGTCAAGACCTAATCCCGGGTCGAATGGGGTCCAACTTCCGTGCGCAATTTGTGCTATGGATATTGCTACCTTCACAAGGCAGAGCGGGTCGTCAAGCTGGGCGTCGTCGTTGAGTCTCAATCTCGGAGCGGATAGGAGGAAAGGAAGGGACTAGGCGGCTGAGAAACGGGGGCGTCCGACTGAGCGATCAGATGACATGTTGAACGTTGACCAGCGAGGAAGAGGTGAGATAATTGAGCACGGCGTGATATTCATGGAGTCGTAAGTAGAGGCGCAAGTAAGGACAAGTAGCAGGTGGTACAAGGTACATACTACATACATACAATACAGTTTGGTTAAGTTGTGTTATGGTCCGATTGGATGCGGCGATGCAATGCGATGAGGCGAGGAAGACAGGGTAAGTACATGGTGGACAGGATGAGGTTGAGAGACGTGGGTTTGGAATTCGACAGAGATGGGGGTGGGACCATCAACCGAGACGGCATGTTGGGGAGGTGTCGTGCAACGCCGTGTCCACGATGTTGCCTCGTGAGCACGGAGATGGGAAGCGGGTTTAATACGGGGTTGATGAAGCGGAGACGAGCTGCCCCGGGCTTCCTTGTGCGGCGTGGCAGTCGCGCGACGCGTCCGCCTCACACACCCCACCGCCCCCAACCCGCCAACACCGCAACCACCGCCACGCACCCCAGCGCACGCGCCAAGCTCACCACCGCGCCCCTTAGGCCGAGCACACTGCTCAAGGGATGCGGCACGTGCCGGCGCGTCTGCATGAGGCGCGCGTGTTGGAGCGCGGGGAAGGAGTAGTCTGTTAGGTCTTCTTCCTCGGAGTCGGATATAGATGTAGAGTAGGACGAGGGGGAAGAGGGGGACGAGGACGAGGACGAGGAGGGGAACGAGGGGAGGTATACGGGCGCGCGGCAGACGGGACAGAGGCCGTTCGAGATGGGACCGTGGATCCACTGGGGTGCATAAGCATAAGCAAATTGACGTCAGACGGGCCGTGCGGAGATTGGAAGATTGAGGGAACTGATAACTTTGACTCACGGTGGAGATGTGCTCCGTGCAGAAGAGTTGCACGCAGCACGGGGTGCGGAGAGGGGAGAGCGCCGGCTCGAAGCTGGATTGAGTGTTAGTAAACAGTAATGACTAGGATTAGGCCTCTCCGAGGCGGGTGCTGAACCTTTAGGGTGAACTTGAATTTTCTTTTTACCAAAACGTGAAGAAGCTTTCTGTGTCCCTCCCTCCAATTTTGCTGGCTGTGTACCACAGTAAAATTTATCAAGGAGTTTAGTGCTTTATGTTGAGGCTGATAAAGAAAATGACCCGCCCGATAAGCTTGGAGAGCATTCCCCCGCATCTACTGAAGCTCCGTCAGGAAGGGAATTGTTTCTTGATATTCAACCGGGATGGCTGGACCCTCAATACGGAATTGGAGGAACGAGGACAGTAAGAAAGAGTTTCTGCATAACTTGAAATGAAGTTCAGCCATGAGCTGCTACCACCAATAGCCGGTGGCATTGAATCTAGCACAACGAATCTGGCCGCAACTGAGCTGCGATTTGGCAGCCAAAACGGGTCCTTTTGTCTGCTTGCCTGTATCGAGAAAGTACTTTGGAACTTCTAATCTCTGCCGCAACTCGCACTCGACTGTTACTTTTTGTTGTACTCGATTGGTGGGAGTCACTACTAGTTTTAACTTGTAAAAGTTATGGTTTAAAAAAAGGACCTTGCCCGGTCGAAACGGCATATTCCGACCCGATGCTCCGGACGATCACAAAGCGGAAATGACACATCGGTTTGAACGGGTTTGAGAGTTTGTGCCACATAAAAAACTGTTCAAGGACACTTTCATCATGGAAAGGCAATTAAATGTCCAGTAGGCAAAATTGCATTACACCAGCATTTTTTCCTCCTTTCTGGTGAGCGGTTTTTCCAAGATGACCAAATTCGAATGACGAAGTCCTTGTTTGTGCGTATTAGGAAAATGGATCACGATCAAAACGAAGTTCTCCCAGTGGTAGCCAAACCTAGAGGTTCAGCAATGACGCTCGCGACAAACTTGGGGGAAATTTCATGGACGGATTGGAGAGTAGACGCACCAGATGCCACAATCGCCGTCGTGTCCTTCATTTCCATTCCAGCTGCTGTGCACGCCGTGTCGTTGTCGCCATCCAGGGCACGCCCGTGAAAGGTATACTGCGCGCCACGTTGGCAACCTGGGAGTCGTATATAGTCGGCTCAACAGCCATGGGCGGTCTCGCACAGTGAACTGACCGTTAAAGTTCCTCGTTTGGCGAGACATGCTGGGGTTGAGACGCAGGGACGGCGGAGAGAGAGAGGAAAAGGCGGTGTGTGACGGTGGCATGTGATATCCACGCGGTCAGCGTGAATACGTCACGTCCAACGGAGCTTACCCGGTCCAAGCGAGTTCTCTCTGATCGCTGCGAATACGCGGTGGCTATGACAAAGGTTTTCAGGTGAGGAGATGTTGACTCGCGACGAGCAAAGAAAAAAAAAAGAGGACCTCGTCGAGACAGGCCCACGTCGTTCACACATAAATTCGGTCTTTCTGTAATGCAGAGGGCGTCAACAAGATGAAATTTGTTTTTACGTCTGGTCCTTTGTCCATTGTCGTTGACCACTCATTCGATTCGCTTCAACAAAGTCACTTTCAGCTCCAAGTCAGGTCCGCTCTTGGAATGAGTGACATCAATAGCCCGTTGGCTAAATACAAATGCGTGGAGGCTGGACGTGATAGAACGAACGACTCAATTTGTTTTGGATCGTGCTGGCAAGCTGGACAGATAATATTACGCTGGTAGCTATCCGAGTTGAAACATCCATTAGAGAGGCTCGATAGCAGTCGGACCGCACCTGCAACAAATGGGCCTGAAGACATGATTTTATGCAGGATCGCCCGTTCGACTCGGGATCGAGCCATGGAGAGCTGGGAGCAAGATTATTTTATTTTATCTTGCGCACCGAGAGTCGATTGAACAGTACACGCACATAGTGGAGCCGCTGATTCTAAGGAAAGTCCGAAACAGAATACCAGCAGGTAGTCCGTGTATCCGAATTGAAACGCCGGTTCCCATTAAAGGCTCGAGATGGTGGTGGACCGCAACTGCAACAAATGGTGACGGCCTAAACGAGAGTTTATGCAGGCACACCCGTTTGACTCGAGCCGTAGCGTGGACGACGGGATTTACTTTGCAGAGTGAGAATCCGTTGAAAAGTACTGCACCGGCGGGATTTTGTAGAGCTTTTGTTTTCGATTCGCGGGTCAAGCTTCAAGTCTGGATGTCAGTAACCATATGAAGTTTGATTGATCAATAGCTGTCTCAACAGAAAATCTGGTTTGAGCAGTGTTTGTTCAAACAGGGATTGAACACGGATTGAACAGGGAGGTGCATGCTCAAAAAGATGCACAGCCCTAAATCGAACTCAAGACCTTAAGTACTGTACGTTCGTAGCACAGATATGAACCACGACACTACGGAGACGATGGCCACAAAAGACAGGAACCATTATCTAATGCGGAACCACCATGGATGTGTATGTCTATGTCTAAGAGTCTTACGTGCTCTTCAGATGAACTTCACCGGAGCAATAAACACTGCTTGTCGTTGAACATAGATTTCACTGGAGTTGATCATTCCTTGTTTCTACTGAAACTACGGATCTGTCTGATCCTGGTTATACAGCTTATGCTGAGTTCGTGTAAGTATTAAAGTAAGTGAATCAAAAGCGGATTGTATGATTGTATTCTTGAGAAAAATGACAAGAAATTGAATTGAAGATAATCAACAACCACAGAAGACTTGGGAGGAGAGTGCTAGGCTATTCAACCTCAAGCTCAATCGTTATCGGCTGATGAATAGCCATGGAAGTCATGCTCAAGCTGGAGATTGTTTACCGGTGGCAATATTAAGGGTGGGCTGCGGCGCTCTGAAACAGTCGCATAGCGTAGTGGTTAATGCCTTTGATGACCTTCGAAACCCTCCGCGCAAAGGTCAAAAGTTCAACTCCGGGGCGTGCACATTTTTACCATTCGCAATGAACTGTGTTCTGCTTAAACTGTGTTTGAACTCTGTTTAAACGTCTTCAAGTCCCGTTTAAACCGTGTTCGAACACTGTTCACCCCGTTTCAACGCTGTTCCTCCACATCATCCAGTTCTTGATTAAGGGACCCCCTTACAGCAGTGCAGACTGTTCAACCAAACACTGCTCAAACCTGATTTTCTGTTGAGACAGCCATTGATTAATCAAACTTCATATAGATTCTTTGGACGCGGAGTGCTACGCTGGTAGGTGATGGGTTGTATCCGAATCGAAGCCGCATTAGACAGGCTCGATGGCGGCCGGCCCACACCTGCAACAAATGAGTGATTGGAAAAATGTGTGTGCAGACACACCCGTTCGACTCGGGATCGAGCCGTTAGGTTGGAAGATCGGTGTTTTTCTTTTCTTTTTCGCAGACTGAGAAGCCAGGTTGAACAGTCGGCCTCAGGAGAATGGAACCTGCAATGTTCCACCTTCCAGTTCCATCCGCGGACATGCAATTTTGAAAAGCTTTACAGTCCCTAGTCAACGTCATGGAATATCCCCCTTTCTGCCCGCCGATAGAGGAATACTACGCGTTCAGCAACACAACACATAAATCATTATTTTATTCGTATCTTCATATGCATGCGGCCAGCTGCCTCCTCTCTACCCTCCACTCTCCGCTGTCCCACCGCGGTTCGAACTTGGATTCAACACGACGACGTTCATTCAAGCGATTTTTGGGCAGAACCCGCCCGGTCCGACACACCTGCGTCCCATGTCAGCTCCTGCAAATTCGCGCAAGTAGATATCCGTTAGACTTACTTGGGCGCGGCGAGACTCTGGCAGCAGAATTCCGTGTCGGAGCCTGTTGAGGAGGATGTCAATCGCTGGTATTTATTATTCCCAATGACCATCGAGAGGAGCTCATACATGCGGGAACCTATGGTGACACCAAGTATTAGACCCGTGTTACAGCACAGGGGGAGGGAACAGGTAAACGTACACAGGGTTTGAATGGCGGGCACGGAGACAACTGGAACACGGGCGTTGACTTCTCAGTTTATTATCACACTATCTTCCGCGGACGTACGGGTGGGTCTCCGCCTACGAGTGGACACTGTATCAGCACTTCTCACGAAAACCCGGGATGTAGGTGCGGGACTCACAAGCGTAGGCCATCGCTCCTTGTGCGAAGAAGATGGAAAGCAGAGCGGTACAGATGTACTTGGTGAACATTGTATGTAGGTGAATGGAGTCCGTGCTCAGATTTGGCACTTATATACGCGGGCGGAGTTGTATCCCCGCGTCAGTGTTCGGAGTTGCTGTCGATAGAGTGGCCTGAATTCCCGTTGATGTATACCACGCCTCGGTGGTTCATAGACCGATGTACTGTCCATTGCTGCTCCCGCTGCCCCAGGTGCGGGTGACACGTCTGCACAGGTCGCGGTGTTGAATATGGCGTCGGGAATGATGTTAGACGGCCATAGCTCGACGGGATATTGATCAGGTATAATGAATGTCGAACTAAGGGTACCGTGTCCATTCTCAAGCTCGTTGCGCTGCCAGCTTGAACACTGGTCAGCTGTGCCTGCTTTCCACACATGTCAGTAAGTATGCATGCATCTAGATTGAAACCTTCGTCGTTAGAAAAGCTCGAGCAAGGATACATCGACGCCTTTATACTTTTGAGGGGATGCCGCATGCAATGAAATGCAGAATAAACGGACCATGGTTCTGGAAGGCCACCCGGGCCCGGCTTTTCGTCCCCGGACGACCTGCTGAATGTGGGGGACATTGTCGCCCATGACACACAAGCGCGGACCACGGCATCGGTGAACGGTGGCCCTGATATGTTGTGAATGTAATGGTCACCACTGCACAGGTAAATCGTATAACATATGGTTTGAATCAACTTAGATTCGTAGTTTTACATAAAATCCTGGACCCACTCGTTATACAAGACTGTAAGCCACAGAAACCTCGACAAATAGCGCACTGTCAAAGACTATGAGATTTGTGCCATGTATGGGAGTTGTAACGCACCCTCGCTCTGACAATGACTCCGATCCGGTCTCCCGCCCTAAGGCGTGTCACGAACCCATCGCCTGCCCCGTGGCTGCTCTCCGAAGCCACGGCGCCTTCATTCCAGGTAACGACATAGGTAAGAAACCTCTCCCCGCCGTAGTTCCTCTGTACCGGCCAGCGGCTTTTATCGCCGTTGGGGCCAGCGCCTTGGACTTCGAGCTTTGGATCATACCCCATTGTCAAGTCCAATTCTACGGGCGCGTTTGCAGCGGAGGTTATCCAAGGCACGGCATCAGGAGCTTGGCTTAGCCTCAGGATCGCGGCCTCAAACCAGCTGTATTCAGGATACGTGTCTATGCCCCTCAATCAGCCTTGTACAGTGTGCGACCTCACGATATTCACCTTGGTAATCACTGCCACCCCGGTCGCGGCTGAACATCGTGAATTCGACGCTGACTACACGCAGGTGGATCGTCTCGCCCTTGTGCGTACACCCATCCAGAATCGGAGCAGTTACAAGATAGCACAAGGATATATCGAGGTGTAAGACCGATGCGTCGATCCTGGCGTACTGCTCCCGCAAAGACGTCGCGTATACCCAGTACTGTGCGGCATCCAAGATAATATAGACGAGCTCTGGAGGGAAGAATTGGAGGAGGATGTCGCGCGCAGCCATATATATATATATCCAGCGCAGCTGGTTCCCTGGCAAACGGGGAAAAGCAAGGGGGGACGAAGATAAGAATGGCGCACACAGGGTACCCCATCAAAACTGTCAATCAGGCCCGGATTTAGCTGATAAGACAGGACAGCCACTCCCAATCAGGTAATATCTCACGGGAGGCGTGACTTCGGCCAACTTCGGCAAAAATCTGCTCCTTCCACATTTCACATTTTGCTGGTTTGAATGGCCCAATGCACGCGGGAGACGGTTCTGATGGCGCCTGGCCAAAAAAATTGTGAAAATCGGTTAATTTGACGTCTATATAAGGCAATTTCCCACGCTAAGAGGGGGGGAGGGTCGACCGACCCCCCGAAAAAAAAACTTTTGTAGGTGATATCTTTTATTCTAATCTTTGTTCCCCCTTGGGGAAAAGTCTGCGTCGTCTTCCGTGAGCGGTTCCATCCCGGACGATATGGTGTGCAGTGTGGTGGGTGTGAGTTATGTACAGTCCGTACAGAGGGCGCGTACGGTCGGACTCGTGTCCTTGGACAGGCTGTGCGAAAGTCCCGGCCTCACGTGACGCATCGCGTCGCCTCCCTGGGACATGCATCAGACAAACAAGTCCTCATATTCGTTCTCCTTCGGAGGAATTTATTTTCCTATGACGGCGTATCGTCGTGAGCTCGGCAAGACACCCGTGACCGTCCAAAAGATACCAGTAGACATTGCAGTTGGTTGGCGAAGCTTAGTTGCAGCCTCAGAGTGAAGGACAAGTGAAGGAGATATATAGTGCAGTGCGCTTAGACACCACCAATTTTGTTTAATTATGTAATCACTTATATAAGGCGGCAAAATTTGGTTCAATTTTCCAACTCTCCAAATCTCGTGCCTTGAGTGCTTTAAGGCTACTGCAGCCATGTAATTATTGGCCATCTGCCTTCGCAAAGAGAAAACAAGGCTGTTGACAGTTGTCATCCCTCCGAGTCCAATTGCACGGTCACTTATACTCACAAATGTCTGCTGAAGCTCCAGAAATTATGAAGATATGTTGCTGCAAGCTGCACAATTGCATTTCCAAGACGATTTCCCAGTCTCTAAGACCACCCTTATATCTATTCTTGTATTTTTCCATGATTTCTTCCGGGGCTCTTTCCTTTTTTGGACTGCTTACATAAGTGATGGCAAAATCCAGCTGACAAAGATCTTCAGTTTTGCGAATTTCAGGAAACTGGTTAGACAAGTTCACCACTATGCTAAATGCTGCATTTTGGCTAAAGGAATAGTGTCTGGAGGTACAGGTTGAGGTGCTGTATCCATTAAACAAAGTTGGTGGTGTCTAAGTGCACTGCACCATAGTCTGATATACGGCAGCCTGGTCCATCGGAATTTGGCTAGCGCCAACGCGCCCCGAGTTTTCCGGGAAATGTTGATGCTAGATGATCGTTGCTCTGGGAAGGGATTAACTCAGAGCTGGATCGAGGAATTAACAGCCGCTGGAACGAAGAAGATTCAAGACGGGAAAAATGCCAAGCAATAAAGGACTGACCTCCAGCGAGCCACCAAGTTTCCTCCATGAATTCCGGTATTGAAGGGGGGAAGTACGCCAATAGTTTTCAATTATGTTCGCCGCTCTTTGGGGTTCTGCCTCCGAGCGTTGTTGTTCAGAACGTCGAGTTGGTCAACGTTCATCTGATAACGCGTGGACCATTTGCCTTCAGGGCATCGGCGAGTGGTTGAAACAGTCCGTGAATCCAACGAAAAGAATAATGGACGCATTGGTAACTCGTACAGGGCTTGTATCGATCCATACAAGGAATTAATTCCGTGTGATGTATTCGACCGGGAATCGACCCACTCCTTATACGAGACTATATGACAAAGAAACCTCGACACGTTCGACGACATTGGACCATCCGGGGAACTGTCGAAAAGAATGAGCATTTTGTCCGTACATTGGAGCTGCAACGTACCCTCGCTCTGGCAATGACACCGATCTGGTCCCCCGACCTCAGCCGTTCCACGAAGCCCTCCCCATGGCCCGCCCCGGTAATACTTTCCGAAGCCACGGCGCCTGAATTCCATGTGATGACATGTGCGCGAGACTCGCTGCTCGCGCAGAAGTTCCTCTGTAGGGGCCACCGGCATTTATCGCCGCCCTCCACTTCGAGCTTTGGATCATACCGCGTTGTCGAGTCCAATTCTACGGGCGTATCAGCCAGATTTACCCAGGGCCTAGAGTCGGGAGCTTGGCTTGGCCGCAGGATCGCCGCCTCGAACCAGCTGTATCCAGGGTACGTGCCTATGAACCTCATTCAGTTCTGTAGAGTGTGCGAGAGATCTCACGATATTGACCTCGGAGCCCACCATCACTGCACCACCCTTGGTCGTAGCTGACCGTCGTAAATTGCACGCTGGCGATACGCAAGGGGACCGTTTCGCCCTGGTGCGTACACGCATCCAGAATCGGAGGGGTCACAAGATAGCACATGGACATATTGTGGGTGGGTGAAAGCGCGGCCTGACCCTCAACGTGCTGCTCCCGCATGGTTTTCGTGTGCACCCAGTACTGTGCGGCGTCCAGGATGATGTAGACAAGCTCTGGAGGGAAGAATTGGAGGAGGATTAGTGTTGTTTGGGTCGGGTCGGGGTAGGGTCGGGCCTGGAAATTATGCTGAGCCCGACCCTAGGCCCCAGGTAGGGTCGGGTCGGGTCGGGCTTGGGCCTGAGCCCGGGCTTGGGTGTATTTTTCGGCCACTTGAATTGGTGAGTTTTTCTAATCACAAACATGTTCTACAATGACTCCTCACCTCATGTTGTCCTCATGTATCCTCTCTCTTATGTAGTAGCCTGAAATAGGCTTGCAACAAAGATTTGAACTGCCATCAAATCCACTAACAAGTGCTGTTTTACTCATGGACCTCAGATAGGCTGTGATATGCTGTCGAAATGGGAGAAGTACAGCAAAAGTTATGTTTCACTCCCAAACTCACTGCTGAAACTTTTTTTCCTCGCCCAAAGTCGTTTGGTTGGGGTCAACCAAACCGACCCGGGCTCAAGCCCGGGTCGCGGGCCTTGAAAAATCTCAGGCCCGACCCTAGGCCCGACTCAAACTAGGGTCGGGTCGGGCCTGGGTCGGGTAGGGTCGGGTCGGGCTTGGGCCTAAGCCCTGGCCCGGGACATCACTAAGGAGGATGTCGCGCGCCGCGAGCAGGTCATCCAGCGGCACTGATGTTGGAATGATGGCAAGCCGACACGTTGGAGATACGTGGCGGTTGGCTGCGGTTTGCTGCGCATTGATAGGCTGGCATGGAGATGCACAGCGTTTGGCATGGAGACGTGATTCAGCTGGTCTGGTTCATTGTTCTACCTCATCCGTTTGTCCCTGTATTGTACATTGTTCTAGAGGTATAAAAGGCCGCCGTTTTCTTGAATAAATTATCGGATTGTACTTGGGCGCACTGCAGTAGCCCGCGAAGGCAGTGCAATGTCTTGTGACGGCGGAATGACGGACAGATGATCGGACCTCCTCTTACACTGACCACGACAATCTGCTGGCCACCAAACCGTCCTGGCCTGCGGGCTGCTTCCTCAAGATTCCTCTCACGAGATTTCCTTTTCCTCTGGCGCTGCTCAAGCGCTACTTACTCGCTGCATCGGTCTTGTACTCACTGCCCCTATTCTGGCGACGCTCCTCTCCACTGTCTTTTGCACAAACCCTGCCATTCCTCGGCCAACCCTCGTCCCCGCCTCTTCCCAGATCATATCGCATCCGTCTATTTCTCCTACCGATGTCGCATTGCTCGGGAGGGAGTTCAGGACTGGAACATTCAATCCGTCCGAGCTTTGGTGTTCTTGTTTAATTGTTCAGACCTTATTGCTTATTTGTCCTCCATTAGATTCCTTGTCGTTCAGACGGGCTTGCTACGGCTGTGCGACCTGTTCCGCGATAATCTCCCGCCACACTTGTCCTTGGGTTTGAATCCCCTCATCGTCGGCGGGTCATCTGCAGCCCATCGAATGATTTGTAAAAATTCATTCTGGGTTCGATACCCTCGTATTCGCCGGGTCTTCTGTAACCTGTTCTGCGATGCGTAAAGACCACGGGTTCGATCCCCTCGTACTCGCTTACCATGCGATGCGTAAATTTGTCCCTCGGACCGTGCCCCACCATGTCCTATCGAAAGGCTTGGTTCTACCAGTGGGCCAGTTCCATTCACGTCGCGCTCATGTCGCATTCGGACCGTGCCCCACCATGTCCTATCGAAAGGCTTGGTTCTACCAGTGGGCCAGTTCCATTCACGTCGCGCTCATGTCGCATTCGGACCGTGCCCCACCATGTCCTATCGAAAGGCTTGGTTCTACCAGTGGGCCAGTTCCATTCACGTCGCGCTCATGTCGCACTCGGACCGTGCCCCACCATGTCCTATCGAAAGGCTTGGATCTACCAGTGGGCCAGTTCCATTCACGTCGCGCTCATGTCGCACTCGGATCGTGCCCCACCATGTCCTATCGAAAGGCTTGGTTCTACCAGTGGGCCGATACCATTCCATTCACGTCGCGCTCATGTCGCATTCGGATCGTGCGCCGCCATGTCCTATATAAAGGCTTGGTTCTATCAGTGGGCCAATGTCATTCCATTCACGTCGTTCATATCACATTCGGATCGGGCCCCGCCAATGCCTATG
Organism: Mycena polygramma; assembly: GCA_029449255.1. NCBI lineage: Eukaryota > Fungi > Basidiomycota > Agaricomycetes > Agaricales > Mycenaceae > Mycena > Mycena polygramma. Next base: position 193,368 of record JARKID010000144.1, on the reverse strand, counting down.
AAAAGGCTTGTTTCTGCCGGCAGTCCCAGTCCATTATATTCACGTCGCGCTCTTTCGCACGGCATCTGAATCACACCCCTCCATAGATCTCGTTCCACCAATTCGCTGATTTCATTCACAACCGTATCTTTTCCAAGGAAACTTATTACCGAGCCGAATCGATTGGTATTCAAATGCCTTAGGCGTAGCACCCAGATCTCATCGTACTCGCATGATTTGTGGCTTCAAATTTACAACCTTGACAAAGACATGCCCCGGTGTTGTGGTCATTTCGTCTACAATACTCTCTCGCTTTCCGGCTGGCCAGCCGCGCCTTCTACATCGGATTCGATGGAGACCACGCCTGGCTGCGTGCCCGTGTCTTTCCAAACTTGATATTCGCTGCGTCGCTGACTCAATAATTGATCTCGAAGTTCTCACAAAATAGAGAGCCATACCGAGCTCCCAATACATCCGTTGCGCCCACTCATGTCCGCGCGCAACGCATAATCGCTCTACTATCCCGGCCTAAAACCGCGTCCTTCCAACTCCCAACCTTCCCATGCATGATTCCTTTGGCACTTTGCGTTCAGCACTATCGTAAAAATCAGATAGCACTCGATGAGATTACTAGTAGAATACGCCTATTAACCAAGGTCAACACAGAACATCCGCTGTCCGGTACCTGCCCCCTGCACGGTGTATCTGACCCACTTGTCGACCCAAGTCAACTTTAAGAGCCTATTATCACCCTCCTCTCTTCTAACATTCGCTGCTGCCGACTATGTCCGCATTACTCCCTTGGATGGCTGCCGACGTGGGCCGCACCCCCCGCTCTCAAATTCTTGTGATACACGGAGCCCGAAGACTTTTACACTTCTACTTGAATTTCGTACGTCAAACATCCGATTACATGACAGTCTACTACAGGTTACCAACGCCTACGCAACGCCTCTGTGACTTATCCACAATGTACATCAACGCTCGACCGATTCTGCGGGGCAATTTTTTCCAACTCGGTTACGCTGCAACCGACTTGGAGCTTCAAACCATTTCTCCGCGTACTTATATTCCCGTTTCAAGAGTTGAATCCTCGCATGGAATCTAAACTCCTTGACGCGATGACTTTCAACACTCTCATGTCTCGGTACTTGTTCAACTGCCAATCACCGATGATCGTTCACTGGCCGTGGCCATCGTGGCCCTCTGTCTTCATGCACTTCACAAGGGAGAAGAAGCATTGACAGCTGACGCTTCAAATATTTCATGCTGGCTTGCAATTGGTAGCGACCATCTACACCAGACATGATCCATTCAATCCCTACACGCCCTAATTTATTGAAGCACCAAAACCCGTTCGTTGTCACTGATCTACTGCACAACCTTTCAATGTTCGCCATTTAATTTTCATATCACGTCGCCTAGTCCACAACGCCGTTACTCCCACAGTCAGTTAGATCACATTCGCAACTTCTTTGTTCAAGTACTCCTCTTTGAGTTCTAAGCCGAGTACACCTCATAACATGATCTGACTCACGACACAGCCGGGGTTTTCATGCTCCACTGAGGCGCAACCGAACACGCTTCGTGCCCTTGCATCTTTCTATCCGGTCGTCCTCGATCCTTTCTTGTCCCATAAATTTTACCACAGACTTTCTTCCCCGTTTGTGACGGGAATACCTCACACAAGACCTCATTCACGACACCCGGGGTTTCAGGTTCCACTGAATGCATGACAAGCCTAACTGACCACACTGCCTGCCCTTACATCTTGATATCCTGTCGTCCTCGATCCCACTCGTCCCCTAAATCTTACCACAGAGTCTCTTCCACGTTTACGACGAGAATACCTGTGGGAAACCTCATTCATGACACAGCCGGGGGTTTATCTTAGGCTGAACGCATGATTATCCGACCAAACACCCTGCATGCCCTGATATCTTTATAACTGACCGTCCTCGATCCTTCTCGTCCCATAAATCTCTTACTGCACCCCTCAATTCAAATTTTCACTGATTGCTGGTTCTTTACACGAGTCGGGATGTTACCCATCTAACCCATCTAACGGACAAAGTCAAACGCCGCGTGCCGACTTCCGATACGCACTTCATGAAATAACTTGGCGCTCACCCAGTTGTGTGTTCACGGATCCCCGAATTACATCAGATTTCGCCTCCCTTCCTCCGTCATATTGAGATCGGGCAACCTAAAATATCACCATAGACGTCGAACAAGTCCGACATCTAGTGATGGTCTTCTAAGTTCTATAAATGTCCTACTACCGTGGCCTTGCCCGTTATCTCGTTGTCCTACACTCGTTTTGAACTTACCTGTCTATCGCGGAAAACTCGCGACACGTTAATTTCGGACGCATAACACCGGCCGATCCGAGTAGCGGTGAACTCAAGCCATGATCCGTGTTCAATCATGTCTTTCAACTCCTTGGTCCCATGATTTTGTATTCCAGATTCTATGTTGAAACGACAGAACAGTCCCTCAAGGGCCTTCAGGATCTGCACAAGGACTCTCAGAACTCATGATGCGAACTTGAACTATTCCTTCCAGCCGTCGCGCCTCCTTCAAAGTAAACCTTCCGAACGTTCATCCCATTGGTCTTCGAAATCAAATATATTCCCCACATTGCACGCCACTCAACTCTTGAACTAAAGCCGCCGTTTCTTTTTGGGTTAGCCGTGGGCTTCCTGCGATGCCCTCGTCTGGGCGTCTTGTTTGGGTTCATTCTCGTGCATCCCATCGCCCCACGCACTGGGCATCAGCGGTTACGGATCCGACCACCGCTGCTGTTCCCCACACCCAAAATATACACGGCTGTCTCTCTTGGATTTTGCTTGGGAATGAATGCAGCAAAGAACAAGAGCTCCCTTTTCCCCCCACTCCTTTGGATGTGATATTCTTACAGCTGATTCAAGGGGGAAGTTCGCCTCCTGTTCCTCGAGCGAGTTCATGCCGACAGACTCGGGTGGTGGGCAAGTGGGGGTTTGAGCCAAGAGCCAAGAATCAGAAAAGGCAGGACCGGTGATTATCCCGATGGAGGTCGGATCCCGGGTCCCGACAAAATTTTTGGATTTGCCTGCCAAGGTCCGTGTCGAAGTCCCGACAAAAGCACCCGATGGCCGGAGAATGTGTGAGTCAAAGTCCCGACAATGTGGTTTCAGTCCCGACATCTGCCAAATCAGGTATGAGTGGGGCAGAGTGGCCTTGCCGACTTCCACTGGTGGCCAGAAAGGGTAACTTTTCAGGACAATGTAGATAATGAGGTCTGTACTTGCTGTGCCACCCAAATTACAAGTTGTTTTCTTTCCTCCTTGAATTTCCTGGTGTTGTTGCCAAAGGACGAGACGGTCAAAACGTTCCGCGACCACGTCGAAATTGGGTTTCGTGCTTACAGCTTATTCGGGGCCCGGGATCTTGAGGATGAAAAAGAGCCGCTCTCGAAGGCCGTTGCAAGCCTGAATACGGTGCGAAGGAAGGGGAAGGGAAACATTCACATCCTGGAGCTACGTGAGGACGACGGGGACAAGGATTGACACCATTAGATATTTTTGGCAATTTTTTGGCAATTTTAACACTTTTTTGAGCAAAATTTGAGGTCTGAGGCTACCGAAGTCCCGACAAAACGAAAATTTGGCCGAGGTCAGCGCCAAAATCCCGACAAGATTTTGGGGAGTGCCCTGGCGAAAAGTCCCGACAAAATTTCTTGAAGGCCGAAATTTGGGATCCGACCTCCATCGGGATAATCACCGGTCCTGAAAAGGCTGTGCGAAAGAGACGAGCCTCGGCCCCACGTGACACATCGCGTCGCGTCCCAGCAACGACACGCATCATGCAAACAAGTCATCCAATCACAGCTATTTTGTTCACCTTCAGGGCGATTTATGTTTGCGCGAGGCAAATCGCCGTGAGTCAGGGAATACAATCGTGATCGTCCAAAAGATAAATTATCTACGGAACTCGGTCGCGATTGGTTGCGCATACCGCGAAGGAGGTAACCAAAGCGCGCCTAGATTCTAGATAGAATGACAGTAAGTCAAGATGCCTCATGATAGATCCCCTGGAGATGGATTCAATCAGAGTGGAATTAAGCAAAACGGCGGCATTAAAAGCGGCTGATGCGAGGGCGACAAATACAGAGCCATCAAGGACCGACCTCCAGCGATTCCTGCGGGCCATTCCGGCGTCAAACGATTGGGCGTACCCGAATACTCCGAGACGGATCAACAAACTTGGCATCGCAGTTCTTCGCCCGAACGTTGGCTGGTTGGATTTGCTAATAGCCTGCCGAAGAAATCGCCTCGCAACCTTCCGATAGTATAGGCTTTATAAACACGGACATTCATGCTCATCACTGTCTTGCGGTGACGGACAGTATTGACGATAACATTTTGCTGTCGTGGTACAAAGTTCCGTCCTATATCAAGCCGACCCAGTCTGCAAGTGGCAGTCATTAGCCTGAATATATAAGAAGGACCACCACTAAATTTACCAGAGTTCCGCCAAGCAGCCCACCAGCATCGCGACACAGCGACGGCGGAGAAGCGCGTCGTTTGGTCCCTGATCTTGGCCGTGGTATTGAAGGTAGAAGCCAGCATCTTCGGCCGAAAGCTGACGAATGTCCACGGGGACTCGCAGCGGGGGCGACCTGAGTACGAAACGAAATAAGCGAGGTTCCTGAGATTCAACATGGATTCTCTGTCTCGAGAGACTCACAAGAGCTTGAGACGGCAACGTGCCGTCAGGAAAGCGCACCTCGTCAAAAGGGCCGGCACCCCGTTGCCCGTTTGTAAGCTATGTATGGGATCTTGATCTATTTGAATAACCAAATGGCACTCGTTGACTTACAACGGCGAATCTACGGTCCATATTTTTCTCCAGTTTGGCGATGGCGTTGAGAATTAAGTGGATGCCTGAATTTACGAAAGGGGCTGGACGAGAGGGTGGATGAGCGAGGAGATCCAAAGCGGTAGAGAAAATGGACAGACTTGTAACCAGGGGTTGACCGCCTGCAGCTGCAGCATTCAAGTCCTGCATACTCTAACTTCCGAGTCGTGCCAAATTCGTGCAGTGGGCTGGCAGGATACGAGAAAATTGCAACTTCCCAAGAGTCGAGCGCTGGATATTGGTGACGGTTATCCGGCACAGGGTGAACAAAGGTTGAACAGCAAGTATGCGGCGTTCGTTGTTTGGTGGACGTCGGATTTGCGTCGGATGGCGTGAGAGTGGGAAATAAGAGGCGAAGTCACACGTCACAGCGTGACATCGCTCTTGATTCCTACCACCACATTCAATCCAGGATTGGGGCAGCAAAACGCGGTGAGCGACGGCGTCGATATTCAATTCATTCGAGACAGCTCAATTCCCACTACTCCCTGGATCACCACAGCCGCCGCAAATTACTGGTCAGTAAACAGTCGTTCGGCGCCATTTTGTGGCGGTTTGTAATGGATAACGAGTAGCTCTTGCTAGAGACACAACTCGGCGATGGATTCCTTATTTCTAAGACTGTTGCCGACCCTCCTCCTGATCTTCAACTCTGTGGCTGAATGGTCAAATCCATTCCCTGTCAAAAAGGTCGGTACTTGACTAATCTCCGTAATTCTTTCCCTGTCTGACGCCTGCGGAAGTGCAACGACGTGGTTATCGAGGACGTCGATATCGATACCGTTCAAGCATACTTTCATGACGGTTTCTTGACCGCAGAGCAACTTACACAATGCTATATCGAGCGGATCAAACTCCTCAATCCATATTTTCAGTGCGTTTCTTTTTCTACCGTACGTATCTTGCATTCTTACGGCACATTTATAGCACAGTCATTCAAATCAACCCAGATGCTCTGTCAATAGCAAAAGGCCTCGACGCAGAACGTCTCAAAAGCGGCCCTCGTGGTCCCCTTCATGGTATTCCCATCCTGACGAAAGATAACATCGCTACAGCCGATAAGGTGCCCACCACAGCAGGCAGTCTCGCTCTCCTCAACAGCACTGTACCCCGCGACTCCCACGTCGCGGCCCTCCTGCGTCTCAACGGCGCAGTCCTCCTCGGCCACGCCAACATGGCCGAATTCGCAGGCTACATCGCATACGATAATTACGCTGAGGGCTACAGCGACCGCGGCGGGCAAACGCGCAACTGCTTCAACGCGACGCAGCAGACCGACGGTAGCAGCTCGGGGAGCGCCCAGAGCGTGGTGTGCAATCTATGCATGGCCGCCATAGGGACTGAAACGGACGGCAGCATCATCTTACCTGCGTTCTATGCGGGAATCGTCGGTATCAAGCCCACTGTCGGGCGCGTCTCGCGGGCGGGAGTTGTGCCCGGCTCGCTCTCGCAAGACACTGTCGGCCCACTCGCACGGACTTTCCGCGACGCAGCTTATATTCTGGACGCGATCTCTGGCGTGGATGCGCGCGACAACGCAACCTTCACGGCGATCACCTCTGGCGCCGCCACCCACGCCAACTTCTCTGACTCCGTCACGGACGCGCGCGCATTGAAAGGCGCGAAGTTCGGCATTCCCTGGGACGTCTTGTGGAGCTCGACAGCGGGCGCGGTGACGCATCGCGCCGCGTTCCTCGACGTGCTATCCCGCATGGAAGCCGCGGGCGCGATCCTCTACAATAATACCAATATCCCGCGCATCCGCGACCTGCAGGATCCCTACGGGTGGGGCGACGCACTCGACACGCCGGAAGAGCTCTGGGCGCGCACGTACCTGCATGTGGATCTGTATAATGGCATCGACGAGTATCTGCGCGGTCTCAAGAGCAGCCCGATCCGTTCGTTTCAAGAGCTGTTGGAGTGGGAGGACGTTAATAATGCGAGTACGGGGGCGCTTGGAGGCGGGGAAATCTGGGTAAGCGGGGCGGACAATTTCGTGCGCGCGAATGCGACACATGGTGTCACAGACGAGAGGTACTACCTCGCAAAGGCAGGTGCCATTCCGTGTTTTATGTGCTGGTCTCACCATCTTCTTTTACCAAGCTCTGGCGCCACGAACTCTCCAAAACCGGCATCGACACAGCGCTTACGCACATTGCCGCCGACGGTACCGTAACCCAACTCGACGGCCTCCTCGTCCCCATGGCCGGCGCGGGTCCGTACGACGCGCCATCCAGCGGGCTCCCCGCCGCTGCGCACTACCCCGCTGTCACCCTCCCCATCGGACAAGACCCCTGGCAACTACCGTTCGGGCTGGGCATCTGGGGCACGGCCTTCTCCGAGGCGAAGCTCATTCGGTACGGGAGCGCGATCGACGACTTGGTGCGGTGGCGGGGAAAACCCCAGTATTTCAATTTTGAGACGAAGAAGGAGCCGTTCGATGTGCGGTGGCCGGGGTTTTTCGATACGCCTGCGTGAGGTCCACCGGTGAGGATTAAGGATGGGTTGGCTCCGTTTTTGCTTTTGCTACAAATGTATGAACATAATATGTTGATGAATGAACATCGTTCTCCTCCATCTACGGTTTGGGGGATGATTATAGATCATGAAGGACTCCATCTAGCGTCGGTAATTCAGAACGATGCGCCGGGAGAGCATTATCAATATGACGCACGGCGTGTATAGCTCAGCCTCAAATATCCTTTTGTGTTTGACCGTGGCATGAGCCCCTTCACTCCCTGTATCAGTAGCAACTGCTCAGAATCTTTGGTCCCCTGGAGGAGGAACACGTTCATATCCACACGACGCAGCGGCACATCCAAGGCGACGATCGCTGCGTCGAGGCGACGCAGGGACTCCTCGTCGAGAGTGGGCCTGGCCAGGACATAGACCTTGAGTTTCAGATACTGGAGTAGTGGGGTGCTTCCGATGGAAGAAAGGAACCCGATAGCGGGGGTGGCACTGCCGACGCCAGTCGAAAGGTGGAGGGCTGTGAGGACGGGGAAGTCGGGAAGGCCGGTGAAGTCACGAGCGTGATGTCCGGGCGTATCCAAGCAATCTACGTTCAGTGTATGAAGGGATGAACGTGCCGCACGCATTACACCCATGGTTCCAGCTGTCATCGGGCAATACAGCTCTTCGAGGGCCGAAAAGTCAAGGGGGCAGAGTGGGTGCAGTAACCAAGCTGCATCAGTTTGTCCAAATATCACTAATCTGTTCACCGTAAGCCGTGCTCCTTCGCTGGCCGGGACAGTCGCTGTAGGCAGCAGGTGGGTTATCTTCACGTGGTGCAGTGAGACCGAATCCAACGTTGCAGTGCGCTGGTGGAATAACGCGCACAGACTGGCGATGTCGCAAGTAAGGGAGTGGAGATAAATATTTTGGACCGAGGGGAGTGCGATGATGGACGCTACTAGGTGTAGAATCGGGATGAGGTAATCGGGAGGAGTGCTTTCTATCGGTGCGATTAGGCTGAAAGTCTCCAGGTGCGTGAACTGCAACCCTGCCAATAGAGGGACCATCACGTCGCAGTTAGCTTCGATGCTCAGGTCACGAATGAACCGGATAAGATGTGGGGATTCCTGCAGGACAGAGCGCAGGCTACGGGCGGCACGGGCGAGGTTTAGAGGTAACGAGGGGAATAATGCGATTCTGCGGAAAATGTGACGCTGTGCGGACGAGGTGAAGATTGGCGAGATGAGCGCGCATGCCGACAGATCGGCGTGATAGGTACTGGTCGTAGCGGTGGGAAGGAAATCGCAGATATGATCACAAATCTCCTGGATTTGGAGGGCTTGGGGTGGCATGGTAGTGGGACTCTCGTGGTGGAGAGGAAGAAGGCTGTATGTGGCTGTGTATAAATGTGCTTGTTTGTACACACCAATCACCAACCAATCACAGACGCACAAGACTCGGAGATTCAACTACTGGAAATTCAGGGGCTCAAAGTCTGCGTTCCCGCCTCGCGCTGTAGTCCCTGCACGGTGCAGATGGTCAGAACGTCACTGCAAAGTTCGTCCTTTCAATTCGGATTACGTTTTAAATAAATAAAAAATTATTCCGATGTCTCCTGCAACTTCAAGCATGCAATTTCTACGCCTGCAAGTGTCTTCATCGACGCTTGACTTCAGTCCTATAACGCTGATAAACCCAACCCTTCAACGGAATTATTGTATGTGGAACTTGCATCAATACTGAATTCGCGTTGCGCTGAGCTGAGGTCTAGTTCCAGGGTTCGTCCAAGCAGCCGGGTTCTCGCGGACTTTGTGGGTATCACACTCAAGCAGCTGGTTGAGTAGGATTTCAACAAAACCGGCATTCTGAAACCGTTGAACCCAAGAAACGAAGCTACATAGGGACCCAAAAAACGAGCCTATCGTACAACAAGATTCTCGATTTCCCTCGTCGTCGCGCCCCAACCCATCTATGATACATACAAGTCCGCCCCTCATCCCAGTACCATCCAACCGCCCCGCTGCGGCGTACATCCCACGATTCGACTCGTGTGGTTGTGATTCATGCTTGGTTGTGACAACAACGACGCCGACAAGCAAGCATGAATCCCAACGCCCCCAGCGCACAACTCAATCAATCTCCGTACTCTCCTCATCCGACACCTGCTGCTGTTGCTGCTGCTTCTGCGCCGCCGCCACCGACGGCAAGGCGAACCGAAACCGCCGATCGAACGACCCGCCCAGCGCACGCAGCCCGCGCTCCCACGCCTCTACCATCTCCTTTTCTCTTTCCTTCTCCTCTTTGATGTTCGCATTCGCGCTGGGGGGAGCGCCGGTCCCGCCGTACGAAATGAAGGCGTCACTGCGACGCCGCTGCGAAGCCGTGAGCTGCGGCAGCACGAGACTGTTTCTGTTCAACGTCGATGCCGTCGCATCGCTGACCCCGCGTTTCCGGCGCAGGATCGTCCCGCCGCGTGTGCGTGGGGGCGGCACGACCGGGGAGCTGGGCGCGGAGGGCGGAGGTGGGAGGGCGGGCACGACGCGCTCGTACGTGCCCTCCTGCTTTAAATGGTTCCGACACGCAGCGCGCGCCCAGCGGATGCTGACTTGCGTCAGACGCGCGCGCGGGGCGGGGTCAACGAAGTCGTCTTCGAGGTTAACTGGCGTCGGGGACTTCGAGCCCGAGCCTGAGCCCCAGGGGGCGGAGGCGGCAAGCGCGTTGAACACACGGATGGCGCTGGCACGCATACTCTCGTCCGCGTAGCGGTGCCCTTTGGTTAAAGCGAAGGTGCGCAGTTTCGGAAGGAGGCGCAGCGCGCGTCCGAGTTCGGTGAGTGGCTTCTGGAGGAAATGCGAATTTGTGTTAGCATTGTCTGCCTCGAAAGTCAAAAGGAAGTGGAGAAGGGAGGGCAGAAGATAATCGACGCTAAAACGACAAATAGGGGGCGGACGAGCAAGACGAAAGCTAACCTTGCCAAATGCTGTAGTGCACATGAAATGCAGGTCCTCGAGCCCAGGCGCAGCGCCCCACAATTCGCGGAAGTACGCCTCGTGGCCCGCGCGCGGCTCCGGCACGTGTACCCACAGCTCCAGGCTTGTCAACGCGGGCAGCTCGCGCATCGCAGCGCACAGCGCCGGCGCGCGCGCGGCGTACAGCGGCTCGCACATCAGGTCGAGCGATGTGAGCATCGCGCCCGCGCCCGTGGGCAGCTGCTGCACGATGCCTGAAAAGGTGTCGAGGTTGGGCGGGAAGGGTAGGGTTGATGCGGAGGTGGCGGCTTGGTCGGCGAGGACGAGGGAGGGGATGTCGTCGGGGGACATCCAGCGCTTGAAGTTCCATGCGAGGCGGAGGTACGTGAGCGTTGGGTGTGTTGCCAGGAAGGTGGCGAAGGGTACCGCGGGCGCGGCTAGAACGGTAAAATCTGCGTTATAGCCGAATGCGCCGAGGGTTAGTGAGGCGAGCTGGGGCCAGCGACCTTCTGTTACGCGGCTGATGTCGAAGAGCCGGTGTGACGCGGAGAAGGAGCAGAGGGTGAGTTCAGTAAGATTCGGGCAGCGCGTGAGTAGCATATCCCAGAGCTGTTTCGGTAATTCCTCCTGCGGGGGGAAGATGTCTGCCGCGACGGCGAGTTAGGTTTGGGGCATACGGGGCGAGCCAACGCAAATACAAACCTGATTCACCGAGCCCGTGTCGTACCGAAAGGGAAAATATTGAGAGATCGTCGAATTTGAAGAGCTGCCAAAGATATTAGGGGGTTGAGTGGTAAAATTCAGGGCTGAAACTTACCTCGTTCTCGGGATCCAGCGGCTGAAACCCGACATTTGAGAACACCTCCTTCAGCTCCGGACACCTGGGGCCGAAATCAGCCCTTATCGTAGCCCGGTGGTATCGGTGACGTACGATTTTCTCAGCGTCAGCCACAGGGCATCGCGCGGCATCTCCAGCCCGTCCCAGTCGAACGTCCGCAGACTTGTCAGCGTCTCCGCCATCTCCTCTATCATCATCGCCACCCACTCCTCGCTCAGCTGCGTGTCCCGCGCGGGCCACGCGAGGTAGTAGTTCGGTCGCACCGCGAGCTTGCGGATGTGGGCGCACAGATCCGGCCGCTTTGCGAGCATGTGGAGCCCCGAGTCGCATGCGCGGCTCGAACGCAGATGCACCGTCCGGTACAGCTCTGGGATGAGCAGCTCTCGCACATGAGAAGACTGAAGACGGCCTTTCAGCATGCGCACGCCACGTGGCGATCTAGTGTCTACTACGCACCGTGAGGCTGACATTGAGGATTTCATTCGGGCTCAGCAGTTCGGCAATAACGCGGAGGACGTCCGCGGGGAGGGATAGCACCGCTCCTGGACCACCAGTGGAGATGCTCGGTGCGAAGCTGGACGGGCGGGGGAACAAAGACGGAAGCAGGAAGACCTTGAGACTGCGGCGCCGCGCTGCGCGAGCGACCGAGGACGACACTTCCACAGCTGTAGCCATTGTGGTGGGAGGGTGGGAGAGTGGTGAGACCCAGGACCCGTGGTGTCGCTGTCAGTGGTGGAAGGGCGGGACAATTCGAATGTGACGGTGACTTGATGGCCGCTTATAAGTGACCGGCGTCTAATTAACCCCCTAGGCGCCGTCTAGGTTTCAGCTGTGGAAAATGGATAAGCGCCCCTTTGGATCGGCGGATACAACGGGTGTTCACCGTGCATTGTTCCCCCTTCACCTGGCAATTTTGAAGCCACTGGAACAAAAACCTCAGTAAGAAAATAACCGTGGAAAAATCAACACTCGGAACCTTCTGCGTCAACCATCTACCCAAAAATAATCGATTTTTGCTCGAAGCTTGGATTGAGCGCCAAAAGCAGAGCCAGGAACACGGCGGATCCAGACTTTCTTGGTCCCATGATTGCGGGGAATTAGGGGCATTTCGATCGCGATCGTTGGGGAAATAGGCGGCGGAAAGCCTGAAGTCGAGGCCTGCCCAGACTGTGTGTCTCACTGGAACCTGGCTTGGTGGGCTTGTCCTCTTGGGCAGGGGCCGAATAATCCTGATCCAACCTCCTCCGAAAGTGAGTTGGAAATTTGGAATGTAGCTGGAGCAAGCAGAACGAGCTACCTTCTCCCGCCGAATCAGATCTTCTCCCGCATTATGCAGATTGGATGTCTTACCTTCGTTCGGCCAAATCGGCAACGGAAGAGATTTTTGAGATCGTTCCGCTAGTGGTGAATTGAGACATCCGCCGAAATAGGAACCGTGATGAGGCTGTACTTGCGCAGCTGTTCACAGCATGGCAAGTCATCACTTATCAGTACGATGCTTCTATAGACACAGACCGAAAGATGACATGACGCAACTTTAACAGCAGCAGAACCCAAAACGGGAAAATGTTGATAGCCCTGGGAACACGGCGATTGCGAGAGAATGGTGTGCGAGGGAATTCCGAGGCGTTCGAACAACGGGGATTAAACTGTTGCTGATTATGTTCGGCGGGGCTGTAAAATGAGGCCGCGCCTGAAAAGCGGTAAACATTACGCGGTAGGCATCGTCGCAAGCTTCGAAAACCTGTAATCAGAAATCAGAAGCGCCACCTATAAAAAAGATCCGTACCTAACTCGACTTCCCTCGTATGTGCGTCGGAAGGAGATAGCTCACCAGCTACAGCGCGTCGTCACGTCACCCATGGATGGGACATGTGAGTTTAGAGTTGTGGAACAGCGGAAGATTTGTGCCGTACGGAATTCTGTATGTTGGCCCCCTCTTGGTGATCATGCCTCGTGAGCGGTGGTTTACATGGAGGGCGTCGAACATACCTCTCCAAAGAAAGCAGTACAGAGTCTTGGAATTGTCGCGTGGAGTTGATGGTCGCAGAGGGCTGTCTCTAATTTAGCCTCGTAAATGAAGTGAACAATTAGCGCCTTGAACTCAACCGCTATTCGCATGGAGCGAAAACACGCACATGAGTGATAGACTTGACTCGCCTTCTTCGCCACAGCAGTACAAAGCGGAAAGGAAATGTCTGATTAGACTGGTATCGATCTCCACGCTGCGATGGTAGAAGCGTTAGGCTAGCGCTGCGAATTGCGAGGACTTTCAAGTTGAGAGGGAACAACGGGAACTTTGGTCCGGTTAAGACACCGTACCTGGGGCTGGAATGATATCCGTGTTGGGTGGCAGTTTTTCAAGTGGCAGTTTGCATGCAGGACTGTCAACACGGCGAGATAGAGGATCGTCGCGGTGGGCCTCGACGGCGCCTAATTTAACTGTAAATCACGGATTAGCGCTTTAAAGTTTGAAGATATGACAGATTTTTTGACTAGAATTCCGCTCGTCAACGACCGCGCCCCCGAATTTCCAAAAGCAAAGACCCGCCACGATGGCGTGACCGTGACCCGTCACACTCCTGCTCAGCGCTCATGTCTGAATCCTCGTCGAGCAGTGTTCCGTCTACATCGCGAGCCAGGGGCAGAGGAAAGTCGCGCGGGGGGCTGGGCAAGTACCTTCGTGCCCGGGGCCGCGGCCGTGGGTCAGGCCGTCCCGCAGAATTTGGCAATCGACTCGTTCTTGAGGGCGAGGGTGCCAAGGACGAAGACGACGAAGAGGCCGAACAGCGTGCGGCAGAGCTTGCACAGAAATTTTCAAGGCGTCAACTGGGTACCAACGCTGACCGGTACGCAGAGCCCGAACCTGTGCTCGACTCTGACGGTGCGTTACCCGTCGTTTTATTGCTGATTCGTTATCGTGATTGTTCACATCCAAGGCAGGCGAGCCGGAGGTGGAGCCGGAGGTCGATCTCTCCTCCTTCCTCGAGAGACAGCGCCTCGCGGACGTCCCAGGTCCCTCTGTGTTGCCTCCGAACGCGTCTGTGGACGAAGATGACGTGGACCACAGTTTAGCGCACATCTCGTCAACTGGAATAAAACCAGCCCCATCGCGCAAGGGGAAGGTTGAGCAGATTGAATGGGACGAGGAGCTGGACGAGCTGGAGCGCGAGAAAGCGGCCGCCGAAACGATCTGGGGTGTCGTAGCCTTAATTCCTCCTCATCCGCACTGCTGAATTAAAATACAGACTTGAAATCCCGATTCAGAGCGAAATCGGAGAAACTGCGAAAGGCTGCTGTCCCCACAGAGCGTGAACGTAAACCTGGTCAGTGATCAGTTTTATAAGTTGCGCCATCTCATCGTGCTGGTTGAACAGGACCCGTGTATGTGGAGGCGCCGCCGCTTCCCCTTGCGGATGGCTCAGAGCCGCCTCCCAAGGGTCCCAAGGATAACATGCAAGATTTCTTGGACGACTTGCTGGGTTGACCGCGCCGTACTTATGCTTTGCTCAATCTTTTCTCTGGTGTTGCCGAATTTGTCCCAAGATCGGCTGTTCCAAACTTCCACTAGACTTCGAGTGGTGAACTTGTATTTCTTCTGACACAACAGCACCTGTTTCCTGCAATAAAAGGCTCGGACCCACCGGACCCACTTTGTGGCTCATATTCTGAATCGCCATTGCAGTCTGGATCCGAGCCCTGCTGAACAGAGATCTTCCCTTCCTCGCGTCGCCGCCGCTGTGCAGAAAAATATTTTCGTAATGTTTTTTATCGTACATCCTTGAAAACATTTATCTGCCGGATTAAGATGTTCGCAGTCAGGCCGATGTTCTCGGAATTTAGAGCGCATTCGGGGCCATCTATCAGGCCAAATTTCATTATGAAACCTTGTCAGCGCCGCCGTTCAGAATGAAGTGGAAAGCTGTATTAGGTGTATCTCCGTTCTACGCTGTTAATGCACCCGTTCACGCCGCGCATAGCGGACATCCTTGCGCCCTGACAACAACCGATGGTGGGCTCTGCACTCGCAAGATCCGTTGGGTTTCAGACCAGGTGCAGCGCATTCGAGTACTCGAACCCGGAGTCGATGAAACAGATGCAAATTGTCACCCTGCTGCGCGCTCGCATTGGTATACATTCGTCGGCCCGCAGCCTTCCAAAAGGTAAGCATCGTTGATTTTCGGATAGTTTCCGTTGAATCAGTGTTGGCCTGCGCATTGAATTAGCGCGGTCTTACAGATATCAAACTCCTGATTACTAGGTTGCAAACATATTACAAAAACGGTAAGTATGTGATGGATAAGGATTGTAAGTACATCTACATTGGTTATTTAATATGTCCATTATGACGAGTTGTCAGATATACGCAGAACAATGTCCAAGTAATGTCAAAGATCGTCGGGCGGCACCACGCGCTCATGAAGACCTCACTGCGACAACCCACACGCCTTTAAACAGCTATCCACCCCAGCCGCCAAATTCGGCGGCAAGTGCGCGCGCCACGCATCGATCGTCGACCCCCCAATCGTCTCGGGAAATCCGAGAGCCGCGTCCACGACGTCAGCGGAGAGCATCCAGAAATTCGTCGCGATATCGCTCCGGCCCGGGTCCTCGCTGTTCAGCGAGGCGACGAACACGGCGGGGGAGCAGGTTGGGTTCTGCTGATAGTGGATGCTGCCCATCGGGAACACCGTTGCCTGGTACTTCCCCAACTGCGTCTCAATCTCGGCGTTGAAACCATTCTCCTAGATTCCTTATCAGTCGCACCGCGGGTGGGAGAGCAACAATAAATCACACCTGCACGAAGCCAGTGTCCATAATCCCATCAATGACGGTGAGCATCTCGCTCGCGCGCGGGTGCGAGTGAGGGATGTTCAGGCCGCAAGGCTCGACAAGGGAGATCGCACCGGAAATGCCGAGCTCCTCGAGAATGGGGAAGTTGTCAACGGTTGCAAGGAGAATGGATCCGCCCTTGGCACCGGGTGCGTCTGCCTGGTTGTTGAAGTCAAAGACGGTGAGCTGCCGGAGGGCATCGCCCGTAAGGAGGTTCCCGTTGCCGTCTGTCAGGAGCTTCTTGAACCGGTCGTTCACGCTGGCCTGGGTCTTGAGACCCGCGGCAATTGCGGGCGCGTTTGAGACGAGTGGGACGGGAGGCGGTTGTGAAACGGACGCGGTGGGCGCCGCGCGGGCCGTGAGCGCGGAGGCGACGACGGCAATGATGATGGAGGAGGTGAACAACATGGTGAGTAGAATGCTATTCTGATGTGACACGGTTAGTTGCGCTCACAAGAAATAACAAAGGGACGCACCAAATGAGAGGGAGCGAATATGTGGCCGACGAGCAAGGTTAACGGGGCCTGCAGAAACCTCCTGACAACTGACCCCGTTTTATAGATTCACACTCTCCTTGAGTCGGTGCCGCTCAGGAACGCCACACGTAGTTAAATTCCGGAAATACACCGAGGGAACAACACAGCTACAGATACTAACCAGGCAAAGGGCGAAATCATTCCAGCGATAGAATTCAATTCACTGATGTTAGGTGCTATTAGCGTTGACTGGCCCATAAGAAGCTAGCGGGGTTCAACTGATGGTAGCAGTGGTTCCGTGACGCCTCCGTTTCCAGTCCGTTGCTCCAACCTCTGGAAATGAAACATCTCCGTGTCTTTGACGCCAAGGCACAGCCAACGAGGAGAGCAACAATAATAACCCCGTCGTATCCAAAGTTGTTTGACCCCTGCCCGTAATCTATGTGCTCCTCTAACTATGTTCATCATTGATATTCTCGGCTGACGACAATTCAATCATCAGAGACAGACAAATGGATGAGATTACTAGATCGACACAGCAAAAAACGGACCGGAGTATAAAAAATCAGGCTACGGCTCCGCATGCGGCAGTGCATTGGCTGTGTGCAATTAAACCATCGAAACTTCTGTCGCATCATTGCAACGCGGCATAATCCCAACGGTACCGGGAACTTGCGGGAAGGGGAACAATGGAAAGTAAGCCTCCTTACGCTGATTCAGTTGACGGAGAATGAATCAGCCATTCGACGGACTAAGATGACGGGTCACAAGCCGGTCATAGAGTCTTGGACCATTTCACTAAAGTCTGGACGTTTCACGGTCCCGGGGGCCATGCGGCTTCCATAGGCTTCCATACGCCGCTTGGGCTCTGGCTGGCACGGGTGCCTAGTAGGAAGGAACAATGCAGCAATTCAAGATGTTGTGAGTTCTCGCGATGTAGATGACCCGCGGAATCAATTCATTAAGGTCAGCAGGGATCACTCGGAGGCAAATAATGCAGGAACCGTCGGAAGGGAGAATGATGATGGTCCAAGGACGGGACCAAGAGGAGCGCACTGCGTTATCCTATCAAAAGCCAACACATCAAACTTGAGGTACCTCGACGGGCTGATGCCAGACTAACGAAGACCAACGCAGCGTTGCATCCACACCTCAAATATTTACCACGGTTTTATCACACCTGTACCACCGGATATTGGACGGCTGCCATTTCAAAGGTTGTTAATCTGATTCATTTTTGGCTGCGGTGGCAACGATAATAGCATTGAAATTCCATAATCCAGAACAATGACACGAAAAATACGCTTGAAACGAGGCGGTCAGCCCATATGAACTAAAGGACAAGGCCGGGTCCTAATATGAGAGGCTCGCAGGCCTGTGTCGCGTTCCACACAGACAGATCACCAATGGTTTTCTCCAAAGGACTCAACGTCTCGTCCGTGATGAGCGTCGTAGGTTTCTTCCATCCCTCGGCAGCGGGGAGGCGCTCTTCGCGGAAGAAGATGTCCACGAACCTAAGAACGGAGACCGTGGATGAATAAATGCCCATGATACTGACGCGCGACTCACTTTTTCGGTGCCTTGCCGGTGAGCGGGTCGCCGAAGATGCTGAGGAACAACGCGGACTCGCGGCAGCGTAGGTCGAATTCCTTGAGCGTGTTGGTCACGTTCGGGTTTGTAGCCACCGAATGCGCAAGACGCGCGCGCTGCACCATCCCGGCAGAGGCAGGCTCGTAGTAGTCCTTCCCCGGGTTGGAATTCGCCATCACCGAGAAGGTGGTTTCGTTGAAGTGCACGTTGTCGCCGGTACCGTCGCCAAAGTCGTTGCGCGAGATGGAGGCGTCGTGCTCGATGATGTTGTGGCTGCAGCGAGTTCAGTACGGGGAGAAATATCGCAAAGTCCAAGGTGAAACGTACATGGCAAGCGCATCGAGGCTCATCTTGTCGAAGCTGTTGACATCGGCTCTAGTGACCAACCCAAATTTCGCCGCCACGAGGATGGGCTCCCAGTTCAAATTGAACGCCTCTACCGTATAAAAGAAGCGGAAAATGAGTTCGAACTGCTACCAAAGACAGTTTTCGAACGCACCCAGAGCGGCATCCATGAGTGTGGTAACGGTGAAGTTTCGTCCGTCGCGCGGGAGATAGCCGTGGTTGGCAAGTCTTTGGGAGGTCAGCTAACATGTCACAGCGGGACAGTGAGACTGACGTATTGAGTCCCGGGCACGGTGAGCGCGCGCCCGTCGCATTGGCCGGAATGAAGGCGTGCCCCGCTGGATCGGACCACGCCGCCCCATTGGCGACGAACAAAACTGCGACAAGGACGAGGGAGGAAATCTTGAGTTGCATGGTGGTGCTGTAGATAGTCAAGAGAGTGTCGAAGATGCGATATAGAATTGAACTTGCAAAGCCTTGGTTTTATGTTCGCTTGGTTCCGTCGCGTGTGAAGCTGCCCCGTAATCTGTGCTGAGTGATACGGGCAGCCGAACAACTCGATAACTATTTGTGGACAGAGTTTCGATAATTGTGGCCTCCCTTGGGCCGCAAGGCCCCTGCAGGCGGACTATTTTTGGTCCATTATACGGCAGACCAAGGTGTATCATGTATGGGTTCGGAATCTTACATCTTGGACCCAAACAGGCAAAACTCCGGCTTGACACGAAGTTGAACCGGAAGTTCCGTTATCGTAGGGCAGTTAACGGAGGGCCGACGTGTAATCCTGCACGTTTGGTTTGTGCGAATGGAAGCTACCAACTTCAAATTCACAAATCGTTTCTCGGCTCGATACTGATGTTCACTCCGGAAAAAGGCAAATTTTGGGGTCCCTGAAGATGTATCTTAAACTCTTAGTATCGGTAACAGTATAAGTAGGGCTAAAATTGTACCAGAAATGTAGCAAATCTGGGGCACTGAAAGGGTTACTGAAACGGCAAATTTCGGGATTGGTATTTGGCCACCCAAAATGTTCCGTATCAGGTGCAATTTCGACTCAACAGAAACTGCTCCTGAAACTTTGAGTTTCAGGAGCAGTTTATTGTCCACCAAAGACCATAGTTTCAGTCACAGTTTCGGATGTTGCCGAAACTATTGTTTTCAGTGCGGGGGGCCGGCCGGGCCGGCCGGTTTCAGGAGTCCGAAAAACAATAGTTTCGGTAACAGCCGAAACTGTGACCGATACTATTGTCCTCAGTGGACAATAAACTGCTCCTGAAACTCAAAGTTTCAGGAGCAGTTTATGGAGAACGGAAATGGCGCTCGAAACGGTAAGTTTCGGATCACCAGATACTGATTCCAAAACCAATCATTTCAGAAACCTCTTCAGGCGGCCAGAAACCCTGCCTTTCAGGTACAGTTTTCGTGCTACTAATACTGTTACTGATACTAAGAGTTTAAGATACATCTTCGGGGACCCCAAAATTTGCCTTTTTCCGGAGTGGTTAGTGGTCGATACTGATACTGAATACCGAGCGGAGTTTGAAATGTTTGTCAGCAAGAAGTGATGCGCATGGGTTCGAGCCTTACCTTCCGCGAAATGTTGTTCTGCCCACTTTTTTGCTGGCACTTGTCAGAAACGGCACCTGAGGCTACACTGCTGTCGCAAATAAAAGCCTTGGCTTTCTTTGCACTCAAAACCAGGTTCTGAAGCTGAAATCAACTGATCTTTGAAGTTGAACACCCCATCAAATTTGACACTCTCATTTTGCAGTGATATTCTTTCATGAGTGGCCTGAACATACTGAATGAGTCTGAAAGAAACTTGAATTGATACACCCTCTCAATATTGGGCCCAGCCATCCCGTGGCACCAAACATACCACATGAATTGTGCATATTCTGTGCTTATATTGTGGGAAATGGGTAAGGCTCCATTTGGCAACCGTTATTTAGCGTGATTTAGCGGTCCTTTGCGTCACTTGGCGTCAAAATTAAGCGGGTGGAGTAACACTAAATGACGCAAAGCACCGCTAAATAACGCCTACCGAATGGAGCCTAAGAGTTGAGGCTGAGACACAGCTCCTTACAAGCTTTCCACCAGTCCATACTTTACTTGAGCTGTGTGTCTTTAAACCGGGTTCAAACCGGACAATTGTTGGCACACTTCCTGATTTGGGTGGATTGAAACTCCGCTCAGTATCGAAAACTCCGCTCGGTATCGAGAGTTTTTCAAGGTTCCGCGCGCAGCGCGGAGAAAAATTGAGAATATTTGAGGGGCATCTCATTGCATTTTCAAGGTGCGGAGCTTTTTTTTCAGAGTTTCTGGACCTATGTACAGTATCTTTGAGGCTTTATTTCAATATCGAGATCAGAGGTGGCGATGTTTGGCAAAGGTCTTTGATGTGCGGAAGGTGCCGAAGTTCCGCAAAAGGGATTCCCGAGATCTCCGAATCTCTTCCGATTTCTCCCTTTCTCACGTGAGTATTTTGGTTTCTTTTTTCTTTATTTTATAATTTCACCTCACTAACACCAGTATCGAGCCCGTTTCTCGGGAGTTGACAGAACAGACGTCACCGATCTCCTGTTTGTTTGGAGGGAGCGTTTGGAGTAACAATATCAAAGTCTGCAGAGGGATCATAGGATTCGTCCGCTTTTGCCGCACGTTGCTGCTGGTGTTGGGCCAATCATGCCGGTCAGTTCTGTCCAGCATGAAATGCCGTTACACACACAAAAAAATTGCCGGTGTGGTATCCTTTGCGATCCCTAGGCCACATACCTATCCCGGTCGGAGGATGTAACTGCCCGGAATCAGAACTCCAGAAATAATTGCAATAGGTCTATTGTCACCTTGATTGCCAAAAGCATTTTTTTATTATTTCCCTGAATCCCCCAAACATCAGTCCTCAAGGGTACCCCGCCGCATCCCACAGAATCCGCAGCGCGCGCGCAGTCTGCGCCGTCGAATCGAGATCGACCGCCCACGGCTCCGCCATTTTACTAGGCGGGCACACCGTCAACAGCTCGCCCTCCTCCGGCTGGAGTAGTCGACCGTCGTAACCCTCGACCGTGCAGCTCACGGGCTCGATAATCTTGGCGATGCGTAGATGGAGGATCCGACGCCGCGCCTCTATGTATTCGTAGTTCGTCGAGGGTTCCCAGCGCGCCAGCGCGGTGCCTGGAAAAATGAGTGAGTGTCCAATTTGAATCGAAAACCGAGTTTCGTGAGAGTGCATACCAGCCCACGGATATAGTCTGACGCTGTTGATGGTGTTAACAAATACCGCCGGAAACTTGCATTTGTGCAGCGTGTCGTCGCCGACGACGGTCAGATGGATCGAGGACGCAAAGTCGACTGGGAACTCTTGGTCGAGGCGGAATAGGGTCGTTGAGGCGGCGACGCGGCGGTGGTTCACGCCGAAGACGGCACGACAGCGGTCCAGCAGTGCCTGGGTGATGAGCCCCTCATTCAATAGCTGGTCTTGAATCCGGCCGTAGGCTAAACTGGTGATTTGGGGTAGGATGACTTGCCACGGCGCGCCTGATGGCAGCCTCAAATCCGCGCCGTCCTTAAAGCTCGCTGGGTCATTGTGCTCGGTGAGGCGGAAACGGAGGCTTCCTTCCAAAGGCGCCACACGCGGGTGCGTATGGTAGTACATAAATCCCTTGCAATTTTCCGGGAAGGGAATCCTGCCACTCAGCGTGTACGTGTACAAGAGCTGAGATCGTGTGCGATCAAGTACACCAGCCCGGAGCTTCGTGGTTGGGAACGCGAGGTTGATTTCCTGCCTGTTTGATAGATCGAGAAAGTCGTCTTCTTTTATGAGGGTCGCATTCAAAGTGGAAACGAGGTTTCGGAATTGTGGGAGCCGGTACCGCCAGGCGCCGCCCATGGTCGCACTGCCAATGAGCGAGGGAAGCTGAACCAAACCGGAGGACGTACGGCTGGGCGTTCAGTCCGCGGAGAGTCGCAGGGACTTGCTGCCAGACCTCTTTCGGGATCATGGTGGTAAGAAAGAAGGCGCGATGTTTGGCCACGTTTATTTTCCATCATTCTTGGGTAAGCCGGGGTTAACCGGTACGGCATGCCGCTTGATTGGCGTTTTTCAACTTCAACGTTCAACCGTATGTACTTGCTACGAGGTGAAACGCACTTACACAGCATGGCGCCGGACGATTGAATCTGTGGTAAAGCCTCAGCTCCTAATATTTCAACTCGGGTAACGCACAAAGAGAGAACCCTGAGGCCCAAGTCGTCCCCCTGATAATTGAAAAGCGTAATCGAGCATATTGTTGCAATTACTTGAGAAGAAGTGATGCCGTTTCTATCACTATGCCGGTCCGCCGCTTCCACGTTGCAATTGAACATTTGAAAAGAAGGAGGAAAATCCTTTCAACGAGATCAAACCACAACCTGCGGTAAAAACACGTGGTAAGATGGTGGGCAACTGCGACGTCCCGTGTACACGCAGTAGGGTACGCTCGTTCCGTCAATACTCATCCAACAAGTGAAATATATCTACTGCCCAAGAAACTTCGTCGTCGAACATCTTTGCAGACCTCTGCAAAGAGAAATTGATGTCAAATGAATATCGCAACGTCGCCCCAGCGACCACAAAATTCCATGGGGTTGCCTCCGCTGTCAAGACAGCTGCCGAGCAAACTAGGCTGGGCGGTGATTAGAGAAGTCGGAAAGTTGATTGCGATCGGGCACTGCCGCTGTCTTCAAGTAAGGTTTTCAATCGCCGTAGTTGGCAAAGTTCTAGTATTACTCCTGGATTGCTCCACCTGCGTCGAGCGTCCGATCCTCAATTTCCGAGTCCAACCAGTTCTTATTGGTTCTTACAGTTGAAGAGTAATTTACTTCGTTGGTGCCATTTGCCAAGTCGGCAGCCAAGAATCCAAGACCGTCTCGGTTATTTCCCTGACCACCTAACTTGGTGCTTCCGCGCCCATATAAAGGTGGACGCAAACCTCCGCTCACTTCCCCACATACTCCCACGTCTTTACGACCACGATGCCCCTCACGAATATTCTTTCCCCATTCACGAAGAAGTCCAAGAGAACATATGGCCCGGGCTCCAAGGTTGTCACGGTGTCCCTTCGCCGGTGCTCGTCGAAGAGCAGACCGCAGATGCCGCGAGCAGAGTCGACGGAATCGTGCTCCTCGGAAGCATCCACATCTACACTCCGCGGTTGTCTTGAGTTGGTCAAAGTCAGTCGAACACAGGCCGCTTCTGTCGAATATGTCCTGAAGACTTTGACCAGCGTGGCGTCTCCACAATGCTAAAGAGAATGCTAATGATACCAATGCCGTTCTGGGACAGCAGGAACAGTCGAGATTGTGCGAGCGGGTACTCGTTTAACGGTACGTTCTCAATTACTTGACTCTCGCTCACAGTGTAATGACCCCAATGCAGAAATGTCAGAACCCCGCGGCCTGAAACGCATCCTCTCGCGACGCCGTTCACAATCAAACGGCAAGCGGCGGAATTCCCTGGTACTGCCTGAGGTACCCATATCTGACGAGCCGGACGAGCCCAAAAGTCCTGTTATACGCAGGCCATCTGAATGCACGATTCGCGAGAGTCCGCCGCCTTTCGAGGATAGGACGGTGCGGTTTGTGGTACAGCCCGGAAAGAAGTCCAGATTTACAGACGAGGGGCCTGCGTGGTGCGATTTTATGGTGCGTGCAATGCTGCTTCGACCGTGTTCGAATTAAGGATATCCTGTGTTTAGTGACACCACCGTCTTTGATTATCCTTCACGCACATGAATATTATGTCGCAGCAACGCGTTAATGTCAATCTGTCGCATGCACAGTGAGTATCATAGAGGGAATGCCGGTATGCGCCTATGGATAGTGGAGCAGACAATGTGCCGGATTTTATCCTGGGGATCCATCGTTAAACGAAATTTGCTTCAGTGCTTGTGAATTCAGAGCAAATATCAAGTGCGGACTTTGACTCTGACAGGTGCAGGTCGTCTTCTCCTAGGAGTTGTTGAGGGACAAGGTCGATTGTGTCCACTAGGACTCTGTGGCTTGATTCCGCTTAAGGACTCGTTGGTTTCTTATTCGTTCGCCATGGCTTGCCTCAGGTCCAATCTCTGGGGTATCATCCTCCACCCATCGGCAGTGCGGTAGCCAGCCATCTGTGAGCGCAGGTATTTAATTGCAAGGTCGTATAAGGCTGAGTGTCAGGTCTGAGGTGATAAAATTACGTCTGCATAGAATGTCCCTCCCGGCGCGTCTCCACATACTCAGGGACATCCTCCTGGACCTGCTTCCACAACCGATGCCACGCAATCGCCTGCCCATTCTGCTCGACCTGGTCCTCGTCCTCGTTGTCCTCGTCCTCGCGCACCGTGCAGATGGCGGACAAATTCGGGAAGAGCCGGGAGAGGTAGCGCGCAACGCGTCCCGGTTTGCTAATCGGGGAAGAGCCGACTCTGAGTATCTCAAGAGTGTCCTGGACCACACGCTCTTCAGCACTACTCGGCGGGCTAGACGCAGCATCGAATTCGATGTCCAATGAATTCAGGAAGGGACAATGCAAGGCGAGGGAGCGGAGGGCGCGGAATGTGAGGTAGATGGGCGCAGACATGATGGTTGTCTCCAGCGTCAGATCTTCCAAGAGGGGCCACGCGGCTGCCAGCGTGTCGATGGCAGCATCGTCCAGATCGAATCCAACGGGGGACATGATCGACAAGGTCGTGAGCCCGCCGAGGCAGGACAAAATGCCTAAGGAGTGAGAGTTGATTCTGTAGTTTTCCCGCCCAGCGGCGGGAAAATGCGCTGCGGTATTTTGAAGCGTGAAAGAGCAAAGAAATTGCGAGCAAGTGACTCGTAATGTGTCGAATAACAGGCTCGTCTGTGCCGCGGTGATGCATTTGTTTAGGGTGATGTGGAGCGAGACCAATGGTGAAATCACCAAGGAGGAAATAAAGTCTCTAGCAAGCTCAATTTCGAGCGGTCCGAGGACGAGGCGGCGAAGATGGCCGAATATCGGCGGCGAAAGGGGAGTGGATCCCCACAGCGAGGAGGGAAGCCCAGTTATTTCTAGTGCTGTTAGGCTTGGCAACTGAGCTATGTGCCGCAGCGCGTCGATTGTTGGTAGATCCGTGTGCAAAGTTTCGACGTTCTGCAATCCGCAGATAAACGCGGAGGTGGCATTCACGACGTGAACTGTTGTGGATTCGAAGTGCAGGGAGACGTATTTCAACGTAGGGCATGAAGCCGCCAGCGTTGACAGGAAGGATACAGTGGATTGGACCCTTCACATGAGAGGCGGATCCACGTCAAACCAGGAGGACAGAAGATGCGTATCGGTACAAAGGTAGGTCCGCGGGCAGGAATCCATTCGAGCCTTCTAAGGTTCGGAAACAGAAAGCCACCGGGCCAGCACGAGCTGAGAGGTAGCAAAATCTCCAAAAATCGGTCGGCGTTATAATAGCCTATCGCCAGAACTCTGACTCGCGATGCGTACAGGAGTGGACGCTCCAAATCTGTAGCCATGATAGGCCGTGCTAGTCGCTGATGTGGGAGATACTCATTTCAGATTTTGGGCAATAACGAGCCCAAAGTGACGCACCCAGAAACGAGCATGGTCCCATCGACGTGGGGACGGTGTGAACAAGTCATCTGGAAAGAGCTCGAAAAAATTGACTAGTTCTTGTTGAGTCTTCCACAATATATTGAGAGCAGGGTCGCTCATTGGGGTGGAGGTTCTTGCGAGCCTCGCCAAGGCGCGGCCAGAATCACCAATAAGGGCGGGATCCAAGTTGATACATATGGCCTCAAGAATTTCGCGAATATCCAGGCAGCGATGCATGTAGAGGGGGCAGTTTTTTCGGTGGTGGTCGTGGACCAGGAGTCGATGTGTTGATGCGACGCGTGATCCTGGGAGTGATGGGGCACGTGGTCTGACGGACGATTCGGGCCGTCTTGCTTCCCAGGACTTGCCACCATGAACCACGCTCCAGGCGCCGTAGCGATCCTGTGCGTCCCGAGCTCCATCTCAACCATCCAGACGGCATTCATCCTGCACATTCTATCGTCCGAGCATCATGATTCACCCAAATCCAGTCGACATCCAATCCAATCCTCCCGCTAGCCATTTTCTCAGAAGGCACCTCCTCTTCCACGCCCGCATGGGACATAATCTGGCACTAAAACAATTCTAGGCTCATCGACATTTGATCGACATATCCCAAAATCCCGCAGAGAGGTTTCAATGAATCGGTGCACCGATCCGGAAGTATATTTTTCCGGACCCCGCTGTCGAAGAGCCGCCATGGTAGCGGGATTGATTGCGGCTCGTAGTCAGGGCTTTGTAGGCTGCTGTTCGGTTTTTGCTCTCCCGGCTCCCGATCTACCTCCTCTCGTCCGGCCCAGGACCTGGCTGTCCTTATCTGAATTGTCAAATGCGACGTCCAAACAAATCGCCGCAGGCAACATCGCATTTTCTCCTGGCGCCTCTCGCTCTTTCCGTTCACGTCCATTCAGTGTGCACCACTCATAAACTTAAGCTTCATGACAGAACTCCCTGGCAATCTGAAAGTTGTTGTCCACACATCGCTTTCTTCGTGGTGAGTTTGCTTCGGTCAACGCACCACACTCGATCCACTGACAAAACCTTTATACCAGTTCCGCGCCCTCATTCCGTGCGAATCTGTTTAACGCGAATTTTAGGCGGGGGACATATCGAAGACAGATACATGCCTGATGGCCTCTTCGACTCGGACCCCAGTCCTAGGTGCGACGCAGCGACAAAAAGCCTTTTCCACCCATAATTTGCTTTCTTCAGACGTAACCTTGATTGATGTTCGCGTCCAAGCGTTAGTTTTTTTCTGAGGTAATTCGTTCGCCTCGCATCGACTAACGCTGCGCTTTTTGCATCTCTCTCTCGTGAACACCAGTGACTATTAGGACGTTTGGTTTTCCATACCCCTTTTTTCGCACATCGAATTGTCCCCGTTCAATCCCTTGCTAGATGAGTTCCATTTTATTCTTGGCATCTTAAACATGCCGATTCCCACGAGCCCACGATTCAGGCCCGGATCTCCTCCCTATGTCATGATGACATAGTTGGCAAATTCCAAATGCGGCAAATCCCGTGTTGATCACGGAGTGCAGAGTTGTGGAGAAACTCGCCCTTTTTCGGTCTTTTCCCCCTCATGAAGTCCGAGTCTGTGCTGCCCATCCACCGACCGGAGAAGCACCTCGCTTTCAACTCAATAGTTGACCGGGCTCCAAGCTCCTCTGGCCGCCTCCCTTTGAGTGAGTCCTTGCATGTTTTTTTTGTGGAGACCCCTAACAATCCGCACCAGTCGGCCGCCTCAAAGACAGCGCTGTCGGAGGCTTCGTGTACAAGATATGGCGCGTTTGCACCTCAACTGTCGAGGGCTCGCTTCCCGACACCTTCCGACTCGTTGGTAGCGAAGACAGCGAGGCCCGGACGTCAGTAAGTGGGATGAGCAGGGTCAAAGCAGAGATCGGAGACGATGATTCGTTTTTGGACGCCGTCGTGGTCGACAACGACGATCACATAGGCCCCAGTGGGCCTGCGCTGCCCCAATCCGACAGCTCGCAGCGCTCCGGCCTCGGCGGGAGTGCCAGCACTGGACTTGGAATGCACAAGGCGGAATATTACGGTGGAGACAGTCAGGATTACCAGGGCGACTTCAGGTCATGGGTTATGCGTGCGTGGTGTTCTCTATCCTGTGAGTGTTGTGCTAACTGGATATATAGATCGCGGCTGGCCGGTTGTCGCAGAGTTCTTCGAACCGAGGATGCCACCGGAGCACGAAGAAGATTTCCAGAGGCAATCCTGGCATTCTACTAAGCGTCTTGCCTTGTGAGTCTTGGGATTGTTTATGTCCGTATCTTACCCTGACGATCCCAGCGCCGCGACACTATGTGCGTACCGTACTGATTTCCCCTCGGTCCGACTTATATTACTCGCCAGTCCTTCTCTTGAACTGGGTGCTCTACCTCAGTCTCAACAATGACAGCACTAGACGGTCTCTTTACGGCCAGGTACGTGGAGTTCCACAGCCCTTGGCCGCGACTCACCCCCCATAGATCGTCTTTGTGAGCATTCCACGTCGTCATCCAGACCCAGAATATTAACCATCCGGGTAGTGGGGTGGATTCACGGTTGTCACACTCCCTACGCCATTCATGATCGCCTTGGACATGCCGAGGAAGTATCCCGTCAGCTTTCAGATCTGGTTCTGCGTCGCTGTATGGTACTGCGCATTTGCGGAAGTCATCCAGATGAAGCAATGCGGCTTCTTCATCCCCGCGCAAAATCATTGCCATAATAAGGTGAGCACCACTCGTCCGTCTTCCCATGCATCTCATTCACGTCTCCCAGCCCTTCTTGGTTACGAGTGAGTCGCGAATGGTCCACGTCGTCGCTCTGCCTAATGCAATTCCCCAGTGTACTACGCCACGGGCTTTCCTGCGCTCATGATGTTCATTGTCTCGAAGCGGCTGTACAACGCCATCGCCCAGGTCGCCCTGTTCATTCTGCTGATGGTGCTGGTTATCCCGATCAGCCCCGTCTTTGCGCGGAACGTCGTCAGTTTCGTGCGTCGGCTCCGTATTTTCAGCCCCGCACCGGCTCATCCGCGAGCAGCTCGTGTTCTCTATGTTCATGCAGGGGTTGAATTATAAAATGGAGAATTCCAGGAGGAGGATGTTCATCCTGGCGCTGCAGCTCAAGCAGGCGTTCCGGGCAAAGCACAAAGCGCGGTTGGCGGAGGCGAAGGCTAGCTTCACCAAGCGGAGATTTGCCAATTACATCTTCCACGAAGTACGCGTGCCGCTGAACAACGCAGGTACGTCAATAACCATAATTGGTTACCCCTGATTCGAGCTGACGGTAGCAACGCAGTCCTCGCTTTCCAGCTTCTGCAATCTGGCAACGCGTTCAGAGACGATTACGCCAAGAGCACCGAAATCTATGCGCTGGAGCAGGGCCTCAAGATGATGAAAACGGTATGTCGAGCGTGCCTTTCATTGACTTGATTTTTTATGTCCTCGCTAGGTTTTGAATGATGTTTTGGACTTCGAAAGTGCGTCTTTGTTTTATCTTCGTAGCCCTCTCTTATGCATCTTCCGTAGAAATGGACTCTGGTCACTTCGAGACCATCGCAAGGGTATGAACACGCCCCTTCCCCTCACGACTGTCATCTTAAGAGAATAATCCCAGCCATTTCCACTGCACCACTCAATCCGTGCTATCCTCGATCAGGTCGAAGTGCAGACCGGTGCGCGGCAGCTCGGCCTGGACCGCGCCTTGGATGAACAGATCGATACCGTCCCGCTCGTCGCACAGTCGGACAGGGTGCCAGAGCCCGAAGGGGTTTGGGTGCTTGGGAGCGAGTTGCGCCTGCACCAGGTGCTGACGAACCTCGCAACGAACGCGGTGAAGTATACCCCCGAGGGCGCCGGGTCCATCCGCATCTCGACTGAGTTCCTCGGCATCTCAAACCGCGACGAGCTGCCGGGGACGCCTCCCGACGTTGGGTCGGGTTCGGATCGTGATAGTGATGACAGTCACGATGGATCCCGGCCTGGGTCTCCGGCGCTGACGAGGAGGGAGAGTGCGCCGCAGACGGAGTGTGTCAACTTCCGTCTGGTTGTGCATGATTGCGGCCCAGGTATCAAGCCCTCGGATCTGGTGGAGGACAGGCTTTTCCAGCCTTTTGTGCAGACCACCGTTGGGCAATCCAGCGGATCAGGCGAGAACACTGGATTTCAGCTATTTTGCGCTGAACTAACCACGTTCGCAGGAACCGGACTGGGGCTGGCTATCGTGAGGCAAATCATCCGACTGAGCCGGGGACGACTGGTAATTTTCCTTTGCCTCCAGTCAGTGCGTTGTCGTTGATAGCGTTCAGGGTGTGACTTCGCGACGAGGCGAAGGCTCAAAATTCTGGATAGAGCTCTCGTACGTTGCCAAGATCAGCCTGCGTTACCCTTATGATGACATCCTGTCCTAGATATCCCATAGCCACTGCGGCTCAAATTCAGGCTGCGCGCGATGCCAATACCCTCATATTCCCGCACGCGTCTGGGAGCCGTCCCAACAAGGATTCGGGTTACATTTCCAGTCCTGTTATTATCTCGACACATTCAGACCGGGCCTCGCCGACTCCGGACATGGCTACTGAAGCTATGGAGGAATTACCAGCATCGCCTGTGCCACGACCAGCAATGCCGCCTCAGTACACGGTTGAGTCGAGTCCACAGCTACCGCCAGCAGCACCGATGACGCCGCTAGCCTCCGTTGTGCCATCCGCTGACCCACTCCTCGTCCTGGTCGTGGACGATGATGCGGTGACCCGTGTTCTTTCTTCAAAGTATTTGCTGTCGCGCTCTACCTTAGCGCTTTACTGATCGGCACATTTAGACTACTCACGAAACTTGGGTGCGTCGTGCACACCGCCAAGGACGGGAAGGAGTGCGTTGACATGATGCTGACGGCGGAGCCACACACGTACGACCTGGTTTGCTTGGATAACTTCATGCCCATCATGACGGGCGAGGACGCCGTGAAGGAGATCCGGGGGCATGATCGAGACGACTTTATTGTCGGGTGTACCGGTTCGTCTCGTCGTTCCCCTATCAACTCGGAATGCTAAATCACGTTCAGGTAATGCGTTGACGGAAGATCAGGAGAGCTATCGGGATGCGGGGGCGGATGAGATTATGGTTAAACCCATTATGATCCAGTGCGTCGCCTTTCGATACGAATCTGACTGGTAATGACACAACCTTTAGCGACTTCAAACGGCTGATACAGCTTGCCCATGAACGACGGCTGAACAGGCGGGCACGGGCCGTTTCATGAGATCGTGCTATGCCTCCGACCCTCATTTAGTTAATCTCTATCTACTTATCTAGTTACCAGCGCATAATTGACTACCTCGTTGGCGCATCTGGTGATACTGTGAAGCGGTCGCAGGGAATCGTACAGTTCGTACTTCATGTCACGCAGAGGATTGGCCCGCAAATTCCCATGCGCGCTTTGACGGCGGCGCTGCGAGTGAGGTGGACATTCTTAAACGGTAATGAATTGGCTGCCGCTATGTACATCGTCGATACTGGCTAGGTTTTGAAACGTTGGGTTCAGAATTGAATCATTGGCCGCTAAATTCTGGCAGCTTGCGGACACAGTATTGCGGCAGGAGAAAGACTGCCATCCCTTCTTTAGCTCAGTTGGCAGAGCGCGAGACTGTAAACGGTTCCCTGTTATCTCGATGTCACCTGTTCGACCCAGGTAGGAAGGATTCTTTTGCCACTTTCTATTTACTTTTGCTTCGTCTCGTTGCCGCATCGTTACTGCTGTAGACAGTGCGTTACCTTCAACTTTGAGTATTAATTAACATCACTCTTCCCGATATCTCTCCCCGCGCAGTCACCCGGACTGGGCTCTTGGGACCTCCCGTGGAGCGATAAGTTCCCTTTCGTCTTTCATTTCACTTCCTTTCTATTTCGCTGAATCGAAGAACCGCGAAGTTTTCACCTTCGGGCTTTGAAGGTCCGCTAACTTGATCTCCCCATTTCCATGAGCCGTATCTATGATCCGATGGGAGTGACGCTTGACCCTTGACCAAAAATGACCGCACTGCCATCCGGCCCATCCCGATCTGAATTCTAGTATCGGGAAAATGTTGCGGAGGATGGACTCTCTGGTGAGGTCGACAAAGACACGAATGGTGACAGAAATACATGACACGAATCTGATTCAAATGGAATCTGCTACAAGAAGGAGCTGAATTTCGGGATCTCAGAGATTGCATCCTCGATGCGTTTGCGCCACGCATCCAAGTCGGTTTTACAGCAATCATAAATTGAATCCTGCTTCGAGGCGTCAAAAACGTTGTCCAGCGAGCGCAGAGTTTGGACGCCGGCCCCGAGACGCTGTATACAGGTGAAGGCCAGAAGGGACCATATCTGGCAACTCGAATAATTCGTATGGCGAGTGCCGCTGTACCCAAGGACAAGGGCGGTATTCTGTAGTACTTTTGTCCATTCCTGGACGTAACGGATCTAGCAATATAAGATGAAAGGGAACATTCAGATGGTTGTGAAATGCGAACCCATGGGACCACAAGATATGGCGGCAGCATCTCCACCACTGTGACCGGATTCATGCTGATCATCATCGGTGCGACTTGGGAAACCAGATATGGATAGTCGTGCTTCGCAGCATATACAGCGACCTCCACCGGGTGCTCGTTGACCATATCTCTGGGAAAATATTATCAGCACCGACGGCGGAAATTGGGGGAATAGCAGCACCTCAGGCGGATGTGACAGATGTTCATGGCCGGGAAAACTTGATATTTTTCGGACGCCTCCGCGAGAGGTTCAAGGACTTCGAAGGGTGTCGTATCAAGCGCTGGATGACGGTGAGGATACATGAATTGGAAGAGCAACTCCAGTGTAACGGAGGTTTCGGTGAGATCCACGATTTGGCCTTGGGTCGATATGTCTGCGGGAGGGAATCCTTCGGTACAGACCTCGAGATTCTTTCGATGAACGCGGAAGAGGACGCTGTCTGAAGATTTGAAGGTGACGTCTGCGTCGGGGAATTGACTGCGTGGTTGAATATAATGCGTTTGAGTCCTAAACGATGGGGAATACCTACATCTTTCAGAAACCGTTTCTTTGGTCTCCATTCAAGTGACTTTGGAGTGGGTACGTGGTGGTGAGAAACAGAAGAGAAAATAGGCGCCCATTCATGTGAATGCGGATCAAATCGAGGCGAGACGACCCGAACCTGACATTTGAGGTTCGAAGAATTTCGGGCGAGAAAAGCCTGCAGCGACTGACCGGAACACGGCCAGTGGGATTGGCAGCTCAGGGGCACTGCACTCTGCAAAATTTGTATGGATATTTTTTCCATAAGTAAGTTCACCGCCAAAGGCTCGGTAGAAGCGAGCGCAAAAAAGTCAATCTTTGCTGCGTTCGTTCAATGGTATCTATCGTACACACTTCTCTCCGTCCTACATACTCTGCTAGACTCATTCCGTTTTTGCGAACCCCAGAATCCACTCCAACCCTGCACGCATGTCGGCATCCCACTTCGCCTCCTCTTTCTGAAGCTGCGGGAAGGACTGGACAAAGCCGTGCGGTAGGCCGGGGTATCTATTCGAAATGTCAGATCACTCATCATCCCTTCATAGCCGTGGAATTGTAGGTAAAGCGTAAGTGGGACGCACATATCGACCTTGGTCTCAACATTTCTTTCGCGCAGGAGGCGCGCATATAGAAGACCCTCATCCCGCAAGGGGTCCATGCCGCAGATCTGCATATAGGTCGGCGGGGGAGCGAGCGCTTGGTCGGAAGTGATGGCGAGAAGGGGCGAAAGATCGGGGTGCGTGGCTGGGCCGGCGTAGCATTCTGGGTTGGGAGTGAGTTTGCAAACGGACGAGGGCCAGCGGGAGGAAGAATGCACAAAGGAAGGTACGCACTGAGGAAAAGCTCCGCCATCTGCCCATTCAGACTCGGCGCGTTCTTGTTCTGCACGTAGGAGAGGAGCTCAGTTTTATACCTTTGAAGGTTAATCAATATCCGGGTCACTTTGCTCTACGCAAGACAACTCACTCGGGAGGATACGCCTCGTGGTGTAGCAACATTGGCACCTGCAAGAGCTGCCCCGTGATTATACTCTTCTGGCCCGAGGCAGCGAAGAGCGGATCCTTAAGCGCGCGATGAACAGTTACTGCGGTCAAGTTCGCGCCGGCGGAGAGGCCGCCCACTACGAAGCCCTTTTCCAGTGAGCCGCCAAACTTTGAGGCGTTCTCGAGCGTCTGAACCATTGCACAGATTCAAGCTATCGATGTAAATAAATACTAGTGGGGCCACGCACCCATTTGAGTGCGGCGTATGAGTCATTGACGCCGACAGGGAAGGGATGCTCCGGGGCGAGTCTGAGTCGGGCATGAGCAATTGCCAACAAAGAGGGAATAAGTAATGGCTGAACCTGTAATCCACATTGACGATCACGATCTGACGCTCGACGCATAGGATGCGGAGCTGGAAGTCGTCAAAGTCGAGGTTTCCGAACACAAAGCCTAAAAGTAATCGAAGGGCTCAATACGGAGGCCGACACGAAGACGCCACTGGCGTACCTCCGCCATGGAACCAGACGAGAACTGGGAATGTCGCGGTACTTTCTCCAGACGTCGGCGTTAGAACGCGGACGTCGATTTCTCCACCTTCAACTGCAAGCTTGTGATTTTGAACAGCGTACGTCGAGTCTGACATGCAAGAATCAGCTAATTGTTCGTCGACCAGATGAAGCGCACCTGGGGGAAGGCGTGCCCGGTATCGCTCCAGCATGCCAGGAACCGCTCCCACATGTACCTGTTCTCGCAAAGCTGGGAGGTCTGCGGGGCTGATGCCGCTGAAGTCTGGGAGTGTTGCTGTGGAGAGTAACGCAACGAGCTCCGGGGTCGGTTTAGAGAGATGAGAGTACTGGGACATGTGTGCGAGGGTGGGAAGCACCCTCGAGAATCACACCTCCTTTTATATGTCGTTGACTCAGCGACGTCGGAAGTTTCGGTTCGGAACCTCCTGATCTAATTGCGTGCCGTTATCTGATGGGTGTTCAGTGTGTTTTTACTTATAGGTTGTTTTTGGTGGGGAATGGGGGATAAATTCCACAGGTGGTCTACATGTACCCCGTATTAGTTTGCCCACACTAATCTGTATGTTAATGAGGTGGTCGTTTCAAAAGACGAGCCAAAACAGAGTTGACTCACAGTGAGGAAACGAGAAAAAAAAAACTGTGCTTTCAAGCTCAGTCCGCAGACCGTCAATCAGGCAAACTCCCACCGAAGGAGATTTAGGGTTAATGGACAACCTTCGAGTCCCAACTCTCATCGCTTTCGGACAGGGACCAAGGATCGACTCTGTTATTGGCGGCTCATCAAGTTAGGAGTTGGTAGGCTTGCTCTCCATTGTAGGCTCACCTGGCATTTTGCGGTGTGTTGGTATCCTCGTCGGCCTTTTGAACAAAACCGACATCCTGTGCTACGGCACTGACAGCTTTATGTGTGTATCTGGATGAAACCATGAGACTCGCCGTATTGCGGACGGACAAGATAATGAGGTGTTTCTGATTTGGTTTGTCCACGGGGATAATGCATGACACCCGTTTGTAAACTACACCGGAGAAGTGTTGCAAGCGGCCGCAGGCCCACAGCCAAGCCGCACGGCGCAAAGCAGTCGGTTGCAATTTGCAGGTTGGCTTGTCTCACGTGAGACTGTGTACCCATAAGATAGCCTAGTGAATATCAGAATCCAAACCAGTTGTCGAGAAACACCCGGGTCAGAAAGCGGATGTCGTGGTACGAAGCAAGCGTGTTCTGTGGCGATGCTTCGCATCAATGATGTGGCCACTCCGTCACGTGCACTTTTTCACCTTGCTTTCTACTACCGCCACCTCTGGTACCCGCCTCCATACTCTCACCATGCATCGCTGTCTGGGAATTCTAGAAATCGTCCATCTTGTTTGCACCAGCCTTGATCCCATGGCAGACGAGCACTGGATGTCGCCATCGGATCGTGGCGCGGTGGCACTTTCTGCCCTTGCAAGAACCTGCACACTATTTAATGGTCCTGCACTTGATATGCTTTGGAGACAGCAATCTGGATTTACCCCTCTCCTACGTCTCTTTCCCGCAGATCTGTTTCCCCCGTTGCTCGGGAGTACGTACTATACTCGTGTTTGGGTGGGTTTCTTTGTCCTCTTTTTCGTTGTCCTGCATTGCATTAACCATATTCTCCCTTTAGAGCATGCTCCGGCCTCTCTTTGCGAGCGACTGGACCAGAGTCCTCCTCTACATTCCTCGAGTCAAAGTCCTGTCATTGAATTATCCCTACAGCGGAGTGACGGAGATTCTGTTGGCCCTCAGCGAGTGTTGCCCCGGCGGCTTTTTATTTCCTAACCTCAGAACATTCGCATGGCCTTTCAGGGATCCGATCGTCTTTCCTATCCGGATACTTTGCCCTCCCGGGTTGAAAGAGATCAAAATTCATTGCGAAACCACTAATCACAACATCTCCCGCCTTTCCACACTTTCCACGTCTTGTCCCGACCTCCGTTATGTCTCGGTATCCTTCCAATCCCGATCAGAACAAACCGATGCTGCTGTTTCCCTCCTTGTCTGTGGCTTACGACGGCTCGAATCTTTAACCATCGGCGTCCCGACTATGGCTGCAATGCAGCATATCGCCACGTCGCCCGGGCTGACCTCGCTGGAGTTGGCGGAAATCCCACCTATGTTTTCCAACAGCGGTCGAAGCGATCCTCCGATGTTCCCTCAACTTACTCGACTCACTATTGGGCCAATCGCCGCTGACCTGGTCACCACATTCCTCCGGTCCTTCTCCCACGCCCCCTTCATTTCCATGCGAATCGATCTGGCTGCATGTGTTACGACAGCAGGGACCGAAGCCCTGTTCCGAGCACTACATGTAGCGTGTGCACACGAGTCCCTGGAATCATTTAGGCTCGGGACCCATGCGAATGAGGTACCCAGCGTTCTGGCGGACTACACCATCTCCGGAGGCGCGTTAAAGATCCTTGCTTGCTTCTCCAACATCGAGAACCTGTCGATCGCTTCACCAGCTGGATTCGACTTCGATGATGCTACCTTTGCCCAATTGGCAGCCGCATGGACTGGCCTAGTCGATCTCTCGCTAACACACGGCCTGCCGGATTCGTTCAGGAGGCCACTTGCGAAGCTCACTTTGCGGTCTCTCCATTCCCTCGCTCAATATTGCCCTCAACTCAGCATTTTGGCGTTGGAGTTCGCTGCTGAAAGCATTCCCCCCCACAGCGAGGATGCACAAGCTCAACATGAGCTTGTACAGCTCGACGTCGCTTCCTCCCCCATTGCTGCGTCAGCGCCCGTGGCCCGCTACCTCTCACGTATATTTCCATGTCTCTCCGAAATCCTCACGATCCGTGAGGAGGAAGACAACGATGATCCAGAGGAACTGGAAGAGCATCCACGGGCGATTCGTTTCCATCGCCTTTGGAAGCAGGTCGAGGAGCAGATTCCCGAGTTCGTAGGCGCTCGGCGTGAAGAGTACGTTTCCGCGATAAAGTCGTTTACCGTCGTTTGATCGTGGTGAGTGGAATTTGCTATTCAGCCAACACACATTGACTTCTCCCATTCAGATGGTCGCGACCGGTTAGACTCATCGGTCAACGTTGTTCCCCTCTATCCCGCGTGGATCTGGGAGGATTGAGACACGTCCCACATTTTTCATTCGGCCCCAGACCTTCTGTACTGCTGACATGTAAAATTGCGGTGATGCATTTATTGGTCATAAATTTCTTTTGTCACCTCGGTTGCGTCTAGGATGATACTGCTTATTCCTCCGGCATAACCCTTGGGATGATACGTACTCAGTGGCCTTCATACAGAGGGGTTACGGAAAGCCTCCATCGGAACGTATGCCAGAAGATGCCCGCCATCGTGAATACGGTCCACTTACTTAGCTGTAAGAAAACGTGAAGAATCCGGCTATGGCCGCCGCGAGGCAGCGACGCGGAACGTTTGATTGTGGATCTGTAGACGCAGAGGCTACTTGGAGAATCAGTTTGTGTTTCAACCTCGGCAACATAGTTGACTATTGGAATATCTTAATGTCGCTGGGGCAAACTAATCGGGCTGTTAAATGAACACTAGGTAAAACAGCCTTCACTCACGCCATGCATTTCGTTGGATTGAAACTATTCCCTCTTTCACTGTATTAATGGCTGCAAGGGATCCTCTGTGTGGTTCACTGTTGTTGATCCATCTTTGGCGTTCACCAGATGCATTCCAGGATTCAACGCGGAACGGCCGCACCTGTCACACTTGCCAAGCTTCAGATGCCAGCAGGAATCGCCCGTGAGATCCGGGCTTGGACCGTAGCACCCACGCGTTGTCCTTTTTTTTTTTTTTTTTTTTGGATACAGTTCGTGGTTAGGTGCAAGCTGATCGAGCTGTCCAACAGTGTACCAGATGCACTTCATTTAATGCATTCCTCCCTGGAATATACTCATGAGGGCACGATTCCAACTTGTAGACTCTAAAGTGCGATTCCAATGGAATTGGGCGGAAGAGAGGAAAATGGTGAGGTCTGCGTATCTCTACTCGTGACCGGGACTCAGTCTCCGGCAGTTCACAAAATACCAGCACCGCCGGGGTACACGTCAAATACTGTACGACCCTGTAGGGGAGCAACCGTCACGGTCACGGTGCCCTCGTTGCGTTGCCTTTTTCTGGGTCACGGTAGGGTGGTTGCCTGAAAAAAATCGTGACATGGTTTTAAAAAAATCTCGAGCAAAATTTTGACCGCGTAGATTGGTTCCCGAAGCTCGTAAATGGCTGCAAAGTGCTGCCTCGTATCAACGAGCCCAATAGATCACCCTCCAGCCTCAAAACCCCATGAATTAGCCCCAGAAAAAAAAATCCTGTTGCCTCTTCAAGCAACGGTCACGGTCACTGTCCGTCCGTTGCCTGAAAAAGAGGCAACGGCCATGTCACGGTCCTCGGGGCGTTGCTCCCCTACAGGGTCGTACAGTAAATTAACTACCGCGGCGTATTAGTTGGTTGTATTTGGTCCGTTCGATGTACGCGTCGGGTCACGAGGGAAGGGCGAGACCGCGATGGCCCATCACTACCGCCCACAAGCGATTCATGCCTTGTCCCGAACTCTGAGCTGGACGGGGCGGCCACCGAGCATGCTGCAGGAACTGTCGAACATGGACCGTATAACGCAGCTCCAGGACGAAATACAACAGCTACTCACCATAATGTCCAGCACCATCGCCTATCTCACCTCGCGCGCCAATTTCGTCCAGGTCAGCGAGGACGTCCCGATCACGAAACAGCGCAATCCAGAGAAGTACGATACGCCGGAGGTGTTTGAGGGTGGGTCTTTTCACCGCTGTCGAAGGTGTGCTGATCGAATTCGGTGACCTGGCATTGCCAGCGAATAAAAAGGAATTGGTGACGGACCTGATCGTGAAGGCAAAGCAGGTCGAGTATCTGATTAAATCGCTCCCTGAACCGGAGCCAGAGGAAGAGCAGGTCAGTACTCTTTGATACGTCTACCCATGCGAATTTACCGCGTATGTGCAAGGCAAAACGCTTGCAAATACTCGATGAAGAGATGACCGTCGTCAATGAAGAATATGTGGCCGCGGTCGCACGAGCCAGTACGTGTGAATCACTCTTTATGGTCGTCCTCGTGGGTTAGACATTTGTTGCAGAGGATCTGCACGGACAAATAACGGACGTTCTCCGTGTCATGCTCGAGGAAACGGACACCGGGTTCTTGGACAAGTTGTAGTAGGACGTACGAACGGTCAGGCGGGTTTGGGTCATCCGTGGTGGCTTATGTTGGTCGTAGGATGCACGGCTCGGATTGCAATGTTCATTCAATTGCCTCGACTCATCAGGACTAGGAGGAGGCATGATTGTGAAATTGTTTGGCTGTATCTGTTGTGCTTGGCTTTTATCGCATGGAAGGGTTCAGATGTTCAAAACGCTCCGCATTGTCAAATAGTAACCAGATCTAGCTAGCTGGAACACAAGCTAAGAAGGGAGCACACCGCTTGGACGGCGAAAATATCGTTATAAGAGAATCCGAGTCCTTTGACTTGAAGAACTGCTTTGCATCTCCCACCGCGGTCCAATTACTAACTGTTCCCCTTGGAGAGACGGAATGTATCTCTCGAAGACGAGAGACCCCCTGCTATCCACCGTCGGCATACTCTCTCGCACCCACGTCGAAAATTCCCGAACAGGGGAGTCATACTCGCCGGTTGTTGGGAATCGCCACACAAGGAGGGTGGAATTAGCAAGGCTCTTCAGCACACGGTCGAAAGCGGCGAACAGGTCCTTGTTGGGTGCCATCGGAAGTGGTTCTGGTCCTAAGGAAACTAGTTCGAAGGTAACGATGATTTCCAGCATGTCGGAGGTTGAAGCGAGGAACGTCCGCACTGTGTCGAGGAGCCACTGCAGCGAAAAATCACGGAGAGTGAACAATAGCTCCAAGCGTCGGAGCGCAGGGAGGGGTGGAAGCGGCAGCACGGGGGCTGTCCAAGTATCTAGGACATATCAGGAATATATTATGCAGCTACAATGCATCCGACGAACCATCGAAACGAAGAACAAGGCGCTCGAGCGATTGGGCGGCGTTGGAAATCAAAGTCTGGCCAGGGACGACATCCTGATAGCGATAGGTCACCTCAATCTCCAGCTCGCGCACTGCGGCAGTATGGAATGCGAGTTGTGGGATGTAACGGGGATATTCATCCGCAAGCCCTTGGGGGTACCATTTCATCAAATTATGCTTACCTATGCCTATGCTCCATGCCGTGCCGTCGCACTTTCCATCAACTATGCACTGCCTCTTTATTCCGTACTATATAAACCATGCTGTCGTAGTTACGTTCCTTCGGTCAATCCACCACTTACGCCACATCAGTAAAACTACACACTCGTCTTTGGCAGCTTTGATCTTTGAGACTCATCTTTGACAATCTTTGTCTCTCGAATTCAGCTTTGATCTTTGGTTTGAATCTTTGCAGCAATCTTTGGCTTTCACGGGGCATCTTAGGTCTTTGGTTGGTGTCTTGTTTTGACGGACATTTTATCGCGCCAAGTGCCAGAAAAATCTGGAAGTGTGGCTTGTTCAAACCAGGATGTTACACATTATCGTACCTTGGGTTCATGAACCGTTTTGACGTCTTGAGAGTCAGCTTCGGGACTTCGAAAAATCGATGCAGAATGAGTATGAATTTAGAGATTTCAGACCACCGATATACTAGTAGTGCCGTTGAGTCACGAAGTACGCAGCACACGCGTTGATTAAGTTGTGCGCACACGGGGCAACTCGGATTGACGAGGGAAGGAGCAACGGAAAAAGTTACCAAGTCTTTCAAACTCCGAGTCCGATCATGATCGGAAAGATGTGTGTCACTTGGCAACGCCATCAATTGGTTGGTCGCTCTTCTTCTTCCCCTCTTCCCACCACGTTCTCCCTCGCTTTCTCAGTTTCGCCTGCCCACCACCGTTCTCCCAAATCCACCCCAAGCCCCATCGACCTTGTCAAGACCTCTCACTGGCTAAACAACTCCAACTCCCTCAAGACTCTATGCCATCAAGATTCTCCGGGTCTCCCCGCTGCCAAGAGTCAGCACCGTCAAGCTCTTAGCCCTCAAGAGTTCCTGTTTGTGTCGTCAAGAATCTTGGTGCCAGTCGAGACCTCAAGAATCCTTCCCTCTGGTTCCCAGCCCCAGCCCTTGCCTCGAAGCTAGGCTCCTCCACTCTTCCTCGCTTCACATTTTACGTCGACACTGCGCTGCGACGTGTCTGGTGAGCCCTCGGGAAAATGATATGAACGGATGTATGTGCACTGTGCCTGTCATCCATACTGTTTTGCTCACCTCCCAGTTAGTTTTCTTCTAGGTTCGCTACACACAACCCATCTCTCCTGGCCTCGCGCTGCATTGCGCTGCGATTTGGGGCTCGTCGTCACGGCCGCGGCCTGACTGCCGTCAAGGTAGAAGGGATAGTTAGTATATTCATATCTTCATATACATTGTCACAGTATACTGTACATGCCCGGCAATATATGGCTTTCCCCCCTACTTTATGTTCTCTTTTAAGTTCTTTGAGGGCATCTTTCGACGTCTTCAAGACCATCTTAGCCAAAGCTCTGATGTCTTCCCAAAGACTCCCAAAGATGCCGAAAGACAAAAAGGTCTTTGGGGAGACTTTGGACCGGACTTTGTCAAAGATGCGCATCTTTCAAAAATCTACGTCTTTGGCATCTTTGACGTCTTTGCAAAGACGCCAAAGATGCCAAAGATGAACCTGTAGTTTTACTGATGCAGTTCCCTCCCGTTTGAACGTGTGCCGGATCTCGACGCTTCTCGCATCCGTCACATATTTTGAACTCCTCTTTCTACTGTCGTCGCTCTGCCTGGCTACCGACTGTCTGATCAACCGCCGCCGCCGCTCTGCTTCGACACCACTGACCGAAGGACTATGGCAACCGACCCGAACCGCCGCCATACGCGTGCCGCAACTCTTGCAGGCATCTATCCAGCTCCGACACTCCCTCGCAACACACCCTCATCGTCCTCATCCCCTCCCTCTCCGTCTCTCAGCAGGGCCACGGGATCCCTTAACACCCGCCCGGTTACGCCTGAGCTGCTGTATAGCACCGTGGCCTCTGCCGTGTCCCTCTCACGAGGTGTTTCCCCTGCTGCCCTCGAGGGGCAGGGTGATGTCCCTGGCGATGCCAGTGTCAGCGCGCTCTCTGAGCTGCCGTCTCTGACTCGAGACGTCGATTTCGGCTCCGTCCGGTCTCCATCTCCCATGAG
This sequence comes from Mycena polygramma, assembly GCA_029449255.1. Taxonomy (NCBI): domain Eukaryota; kingdom Fungi; phylum Basidiomycota; class Agaricomycetes; order Agaricales; family Mycenaceae; genus Mycena; species Mycena polygramma. The sequence goes on along the minus strand of JARKID010000144.1, from coordinate 150,570 downwards.
TACTGTTGTCCATGGGGAAACTATGTCCGTACGTAGCAATGATATTGATCGTCGTGCGACTCCGTTGCCGCCGCCGCCGTCAGAACAGTCTGAGTCTGTGTCGACTGTGTCCAAGGCTACTCAGGACCTGAGTAGGGATGAGCTGGTGAGTCTTGCTCGCCGTTATGAGTCTATGGCTCGCGACGCTATCGCCGAAGCCAACCGGAAGCTCAGTGCTCCGTTCGACGCTGAGCCGAATTCTGGTTCGGCTGACCCATCTTTGCGTGAATTTAGTTCCGCAGTCCCAGTCGATGGAGGACCATCCCGCAACAAGGGGAAAGGCCCTGACCCTCGTAACTGGGGTGCTGCCGGTTTTTCCGTTGATTTTTCAGACAACGATCTTGAAGCGCAGCGCGAAGCGTTTGACAATTTCGCTGAAATCAACCGTAAGGTTAAACAAGAGGAACCGAGTAAATTCACGTCGAATCCTCATGTTCCAAGTGTGGAACCGACGGTAAAGATACCGAGAACGACGCCCATTGTCTCCGACCCCTTGCCTAAAAACAAGGGTATGAACCAGCCTGGCCAGGCAACTGCAGAACGAATTGCTGCGCTCGAGAGCGAGCTCAGCCGACTGAGACAATCGGCCGAACCCGTTCAGCGCGTTTCCGGAAAGCCTTTGAGCAAGGCGAAGCGCGCCGTTGAACAGAACATTGCGGAATTGATTCGCAGTGACACGCTCACGAAGAAGCCTAGAGAGGCAACTCCTAGCCGGATTGCAGCTGGAAGCTTCTTGGACAAGGCCATCCGTGGTGCCGCTAGGTCGACCCATAATCCACCCTCGTCTGAACCATCAGACAGTTCCTCAAGCTCTAGCTCCGATACAGAGCTCAGCTCCCCGAGCACTGATGGTTCAAGTAATGTGGTGCGGCGTGGCTCCACCTTTTCGCGCCAGATGCCTGTGTCTTCCCGAAGCCGCAGAAAGAGTCGGATGCTTTTGAAGCCGATACCGCCGACTAAGTACAGCGGTGAACCAAATGCCGATGCCTTTCATCGTTTTGTGCGTGAAGGATCGGCATACGTCAAGATGGGCCGTGTACCATCTCAAGACCAAGTCTTTTACTTGTCGTATTTTCTGGAGAATAAAGCTCGTGACTTTTACAACCAAGTTGTTGTCCGTGACGAAAATTCTTACACTCTGGAGAAATTCTTCTTGGAGTTGTTTGAATTTTGTTTTCCTGTTGACTTTCGCAGCAAGCAGCGAAAGCGTTTGGCTCGCTGCAAGCAGGACAGAAAAACGGTTGCAGCTCATGTTGCGGAGTTTTCCCAGATTTACAATACCATTGGCTTGGTCGAAGGCCAAGAGAAAGTTGTAAAGCTCTGGAATAGCCTGCGCGCAGACATCCGCCAGGAGATGTATCGGAAGGACTTGGATCCTGAGATCTCTACCTGGGACGAAGTCGTCAGGGCTGCAGAACGTGCAGAAATAGTGCGGAACCTCGAGTCTGAGAGTGACTCTTCAACGTTGACCGACGAGTTGAAGCACAAGTCAAAGATTCGCAGCAATGGCTCGAGGCACACGGCCGACCGTGCTGGAGGGCGCGTTGACTCCAAGCACGGACCATCCATGATGCGTACTTCTTCTGTTGAACTTTCAACCAGTGAAGCTCAGGAGAAGAAAAGATCGGCGAAGCGTCGTAATGAAATGCTTGCGCAGGGTCTTTGTTTCACCTGTGAACAACCCGGCCATTTGGCCCGAAACTGCCCTACAACAACGAACGTTAAATCCGATGTTAAGGGTAAACCTCCGGGATTTGGAGCCCATGGTGTTCAGCTAGGTCCCGCTGAATCCGCTCTGCTTGAAAGTACCGAAGTACTTGACACCCTGCCAATTGGCGCGCTGATTTTTGACTATGAACCTGGATTGGAATTGTCCCGGAATGCTGCAATTGAGGATGGATCGGAGTCTGTCAGGGAAAGCACAAGCGAGGCCGCAGAGAATGGTGTTGAAAATTCCACCATGATCGCCTCAAATGCTGAAGACGACCCGAATCCACAAGAGGCAGGACAACATTCTCACGGTTCAGTTCAGTCCCTCGCGCTCGAAAAAATTGGAGATCGTTCCGTGCAACGATCTGGAGGGCGTATGTAACGGGGATATTTATCCGCAAGCCCTTGGGGGTACCATTTCATCAAATTATGCTTACCTATGCCTATGCTCCATGCCGTGCCGTCGCACTTTCCATCAACTATGCACTGCCTCTTTATTCCGTACTATATAAACCATGCTGTCGTAGTTACGTTCCTTCGGTCAATCCACCACTTACGCCAGTTCCCTCCCGTTTGAACGTGTGCCGGATCTCGACGCTTCTCGCATCCGTCACATGGGAGCGCCAGCATTTCACAGACATGGTCACTTGCGTAAATCGTGTTCAAGTGCTTCACGGTGGACAAGTGAGGTGTAGCGGCGTCCGCAAGCTGGGCAGAGTCGTACTCCGCAACAAACACCCATTCAAAGAAGAGTATCGGTGCCGCTTTCAGAAGACACGAGAACACCGGTAGCGGGATACGACGGGCATAATGTGTGTGCAGTTCGCGCAGCGGTTGTCGCGTAAAAAAGTCGAGGATGGTTGATGATAGTTCGCTGTCCAGCTCATTCTCCCAGGCTTGGGAACTATGTCCAGCGTCCAGGAGACACACGCGAACATTCGCAAGCCCGTTGAGGACCGCGGTAAATGCAATACCATCTGCACTACGCACCTCAGATATAAACAGATGCTACGACAATCTTGCCCTCGTACCTGGTATGCTCGAATCGGGATCCGGATGCTGGTAAACGTATACGCAGCCGCGTAATGTACGATGCGATATGAGGGGATTTCGTCAAGAGGCTGTGTGCTGCAGTGTAGGACGGCCTTGAATTTTTCGCGCCAGGCCTCAAGGTCAGGGCAAAGAGGAGAACTTTCTGGCTTGGATAACGAAAGGAAGATCCAGCTAGAGCGCATGCCTTTAAGGCGGGTATGTCGTGTAGCTCACCAATGATTCTGTCGACCAATTCCTGTGGTACAAAGAGCATGGTGGGCGTCAGAAGCAAGCTTGGATTGATCCCCGTTGTGCTCGGGAAATCGGCCATCATTTCCGCATGGAAGCCGTAGCGCATACCCGTATACCTTCCTCACCAGATCGCTCTTTTGCGAGGCTGCGGGAGGGCATAGAGGCTGACATTTAGATAAGACCTTGGACAATGAGAGATCTAGAATTGTATTTGAGAATTGTTACAAATAATAGGGGTCAGCACGAGTCAACTGCTGCGCTCACGATACAAATCGCCGAGGGGCAGATCCATATAAGAGAAGATGTGCCCAAAGAAAAAGATTTCTTACCCATATTTGTTCCAGCTTGCCGCCTTAAGCGACGCGTTTGGATCACGCGACCGCTCCCAAATGATTCCGGATCACGCGGATCCCAAGTAGTGAAACTCCGCTTCCCTCTTTGCGTCACTTGCGTACTTTCCGCCTCAAACGTAAGCTCCCGATTAGGGAATTATTTTCGGCAGGTCGGCATCTTTTTTGTTGTGCCGCACTTGCCGCCACACCTCGCTAGCCAAGTGCATGCCCGACGCGCGCCCGCCCGCCGTCGAAGTCGGTTGTTCTGACTGATCTCACACTGTAAGATGTACAGATAAAGAGGAGAGAGTCGTAGTTTGGGATCTCATTGCAATCCACGACTACATTGTACAGAGAACGACCGCGTCGCGTAGCGTAGAAGTACGCGCGAGACATGCCGCAAGAAGCGAGCAACAGGAAACCTGTGGAGCATTCCATCGACACAGATTTTGCGGCGGCCCGACAGCCACATCGCGCACACGAGTCAGTCTGGCACGGTTTCGCCATGCGCCGTTGCGCAACTGGCTGAGGGCGGCTGCCGGTCCCACAACGTGTCTGGCGGGTGGGAGCGGCCAGAAAGACGTGTTGCCGACTACGGCGCGACACACCTCAAACCTCTATATTCAGCGAGTCTGAATACCGACCGGTCCTTATGCAGCGATGGCGGGATCATGGCGGGATGATGGCAGCGAGGCGGTCGATGGCAAGGGCATAGCAGATCGGAACGGATGCGACGAATGCGACAGTGGAGGCGGCGAGCGCAGCGCGGTGGTCCACGTTGGATACGAAGCACGATGGGACACGTCTCAGATCTGAGGCTCATGGACGGGGACTGGCCGACGGCGAGAGACAGAGTGAGAGTGACGGGCGGGACGCCACGGTGGCGGCGGGAGCGCGACATGAAGGGAAAGAGGAAGGTGTGGCTGACACCTTGTTTGCAAGGAGCAAACAAGATGTCAGCGGTGGGCGGAGCTTGAATAATGCCGTGCTGCCGAAGATAACTCCCTACTCGGGGGTAGTGTTGTTCGGGTCGGGTCGGGCCTGAAAGCCCGGGCTTGGGTCGGGTCGGGGTAGGGTCGGGCCTGAAAAATATCCTGAGCCCGACCCTAGGCCCCAGGTAGGGTCGGGTCGGGTCGGGCTTGGGCTTGAGCCCGGGCTTGAGGGTATATTTTGGCAACTTGATACGGTGAGTTTTTTCAACCATGAACATGTTCTACAGTGATTCCTCACCTCATGTGGTTCTCATGTGTCCTTGGTAGACTCAAATAAGCGTGCAACGAAGACTTGAACCACCATCAAATTCACCGATAAGTGCTATTTTACCGACTGACCTCAGATATGCTGTGATATGCTGTCGAAATGTCAGAACTACAGCAAGATCCACATCGCACATCACAAAGTCATTGCTCAAACATTTTTTCCTCCCCCAAATTCGGGTGGTTAGGGTCAGCCAAACCGACCCGGGCTCAAGCCCGGGTCGCGGGCCTTGAAAAATTCCAGGCCCGACTCAAACTAGGGTCGGGTCGGGCCTGGGTCGGGTCGGGTCGGGGCGGGCTTGGGTCGGGCTTGGGCCTGAGCCCTGGCCCGGGACATCACTACTCGGGGGCTTACGTTTGAGGCGGAAAGTCAGGAGTGCTTTTCGTCCTCTTGTCTTCGTACCACCATCATCCATGGCTACCCACGACAAGCCCAATCCCATGGGGCATGACCACTGGGACCGAAGGATGCCGTCCGACCTGCGCTCACGACTCTGCACGATTAACGAGCGGATCGCTGCACTCGAGCTCCAGAGGTCGTCCCTGCGGCAAGAGCGCAAAAACATTTTAGAGGAGCTGGCGGCCGTCGTCTACCCCGTCCTCACCCTTCCGAATGAGATTACCTCGGCAATATTCCTTCAATATGTGGACAAAGACCTCATGCTTTATCACCCTAGCGGGCTACGGCCGAGTCCCCTGCGCTTGGCGAGCGTTTGCAGATTGTGGAGAGAAGTAGCGCTATCGACTAGTAGCCTTTGGACGCATCTAAGCTCAGGGTCAAGAGGAACCGGGTTTGGTGGGGGATATAACCGTCCCAATGTCCCCCATCTGCTTCGATTCTGGCTTCCGCGGGCGGGCACTCTGCCTCTGTACCTACACATGCATCTACCACCTTCACCATCGACCCAGTCCGATGAAATTCTCCGCGTTCTTGGCGAATATTCGGCGCGGTGGAAAAGTCTTGAGATCAACTCTGACGGACCAGTTACCTTCCCTGCCCACATCCGTGGCCCATTTTCATCTCTGACCAAGTTCTCGATTTGGATTCACCCCGCCCCCTCCTCGGACGGTATGACGAGCGTCCCTGTTTTGCAGGATGCCCCTTGTCTTCGGGAGGTTGGCCTCGACGCCGTCGCATTTGCGGACTGGAATATCGGCATTCCCTGGGCTCAGCTGACGAAGCTTGAACTCTTATGGTATAGCGTCGAAGACATTGTGGAAATTTTGCCGCAGGCCACCAATCTCGAGGTCTTTGTCACGAACTCGGAATACCTTGGGTCCGTAACGCACCCCCCTCTATTCACGCCGTGTGTCCTCCCCCGACTCCACACCATCGATTTGGGTCCAGGAGAGTTTAGTTCCACCGTGCTCAACTACCTTACGCTTCCCTCCCTCGAGCACTTCCGCGCTCACACCTTCCACGCCGCATGCGTCGAACATCTTCAATCTCTCGTCACCCGATCGAACTGCTCGCCACGAACCATATACATGTACCTCCACGAGCCGGATCTCGAACCGGTATACGAGTTCATCACGACCTTGCCCTCCTTTCGCGAGTGGCGCATGGCGGCTCCGGGTGCCGCGACCGAGGCCTTCAGCGTCCTATTCGCCGCGCTCATCGTGGACCCCTCGACGATCCTCCCCGGCCTCGAATCCTTCCACATCGAGGACTGCCGCACGGGCATCGCGCTTCCCGGGCTCGTTCGGATGCTTGCGGCGCGATCGGTGGAACGGGAGGGCATGGCGAAGCTCAAGTCCTTCGCACTCCGTTTCGAGGAAGATATGCAGAACGAGCATGCTGATAATATGAAGGAACGGGATAGGGATGTGGAGAGTGCGCTCGCCCGACTTGGCGAGTTGCGTTCGCAGGGGCTTGAGGTGGATATTCGGTCCTCGTTCAAGTGGCTGAGCGATAACATCAGCTTGTCGATGGTGAGTACTTCCGTGGTCGGGAAAGAAATTAACGGGTTCTGATTTGATATTAGATTGAAGGCATTGCGGCGGGCAAGGCGTCCTGATTTTCCTTTTACGTACTTGACGACTTTTGTTCTCAGAACTTATCCAGCATCTCCGATCAGGCGAGTTTTGCCAAAATCGAATTTATCTCCTAGGACTAAGGATGGTAAACTACTCATTACATAAATAGCACCCACAGTCGAGGAACAAGTTGAGAATTTGAACCTAGCCCCGGGAGTTTTTCTCGTCAAGTATCGTGATTTCAGCCACGAAATGATTTCTTGGTTCTGCTGGGAAAAAGCATGGACATGATTTTTTTGCACACCAACCTCGCAACGCTGGAGACGTGCCGTCGTTGCCGCAACAGTGTTGCCATCGATCAACAACATCAATCCGGGATGGCATCAATCATCGCAAACTTCCTCTTGCTTCTCACCACCACCAGGCATGGCGGCGAGTACTGTCCTTCGCATCCCAGAGCTCTGCGGCCATGTCACCGACTTTCTCCACGACTCGGCAACAGATCTCAAGTCTTGTGCGCTGGTTTCCTCTTCATTCACATCCGCTGCCCAGCGTCATCTGTTCCACGATATCATGTTCGAACCTGGATGCCTGGATATCGAGGAGTTGCGAGGGGATGGAGAATTCAACGAATCGGTGGCATGCCGCCGAGTTTGTTCTATCCTACGCGAGTCCCCGCACCTTCAACGGCTTGTGCGCCGTCTCCGCGTAAGTCTTGACGGGGAAGTTCTTGAAGAGCTACACGACATGCAGTTCCCGAACTTGGCAACAGTCTTCTTCACCTTAGGCTACACTTTCCTCTCAGCTCCGCGGGTAGTTCGGCTGGCGTCCCAACTCATTGCGCGGCCGTCCATCCGCCGTGTCGGTCTGGTGCAAATGTCTATGGGAAGCGTCACTTTTACCCGACTGTTCCAGGAGGCGACCGTGAATCTGCAGGAATTGTGTCTCAACCATGCGCGCATCCTAGACTCTCCTCCTACACCCGCTCCCCTTGAACGCAAGACGTTGAAGACGCTACACGTGCGCGGTAACCCACGGAGCTGGGAGCATCTTCTGCATCCCTGCTTCCCCTTCGACCTCAGCGCACTCGAAAACGTCGAAGGCGGAGGTATGGACGAGGCCTCGACCGCAGGGGTCCTCACAGCCGCTCGCCTGACTCTGAAGCGCCTTGACATCGACGCTCCCCGTACGTCGTTCCCTCATTCATCCACGCCCGAAACTCAGTCGTTTCAGATACGTATGATCTCCAACTCAGCAACTTTCCCTCCCTCACCTACCTTTCTCTCTGGCTCACCGTTGCGCGGTTGGAGACCGTTCTTGCCGCGCTGCTACCCGGAAATCGCCTCGAGCATCTCATGCTCGTCGTATGCATCACCACGATATCGGATCCCGTTTCGGGCGCGGCTGCTCTTGACCGGCTGGCGCGCGCCCTCCCTGCCACCGCGCTCCCGGCGCTGCGTTCCTTGGAGTTGAATATCCCGACTCAGCTGCTTCCCGACGTGCATGCTCAAACGTGCGCAGCCTTTCGTGGGTGGGGCGGTGGAAGGGTTGTGGTGCGCGTTGTGGTGGAAGATAAATGTTTGTACCCAGACCCTCATGCAGACGGCGTTGAGACTAATATTCCCGCCAGCGCCCGCCGGTAATTTCACCGCGGAAGCCTAGGTCAAACGGGAGAACCACTTTCGTTGTTTCGCTGCATGTGGGCGCCATATACAACTCCTTTACCACCTCGCAGATTACATGCGCAAAGACAAGTAGTCAGCATGCCAACCGGTTCCGAAGGACAGTAAAAAACACAACGAATGACGACGCTGTATGTCTCGAGAGTCTGATTGGCAGTCTTCATTCCGCTCTCCGCATATTTAACGAGGCCAGTCCAACAACAGACAAAAACAAATTGCTTCTTGACGCCGCATGTCCTGGCGTGGATTCGAACCACTGACCGTTCGCCCCGACACAGCGAGCGCGAGTCACTATTTAATTCCACTAGGACGTTGATTTCTTTGAAGGTATTTGCGCTTAAGATGTATGGCAGCATAAATCAGCAAGCAAGTGTAGAATCTCGTGCACGTTCCTCTCCACAGCTGCATCTTCGGTATCCTTCCTCAAGCCGAATCAAAAGGCGAGTGCCCACTGCGTTGATACAAGATTTAAATTCGTTATTCAGTGGGTTACTTGGATCTACATTCCACAGAATCGGTGACGCTGGATTTGGTGCGATACACCTTTGGTGCGATACACCCTCTACTTGTCGATGACAGTCACGAACTCGCCAGAGAACCAGTGGTAGTCGTCAATGCTGGTCGTGGTCGCCAGCGCATCAGCGACGATCTTCTTGTACTCCGGGGAGGTGAGAGCCTATCATCCCATGAGCATCTCCTGATGTACTGACGAGAGGGGATGGGAAATGGATGCATACCGCCTTGATCTTGTCGTGCGACGCGGCCTCAACGAGGACCATGAGGCCGAGGTCGCTCTCCTTTAGCCCCATCTCGGAAGCGAGCGTCAACCCGGGGTGCTTGACCGTCTATCACGCGGGGAGTTGGTTGGCAGACTTCTACTAGCAGGTGATGTACGCACGATTTCGTATTTGAGGATGTTCTGCTGGATGGCGGGGATCGCCTTGACGGCTGCGATGAGGCCTTGCGCCTTGGCTTTCAGGTCCTCGCCTGCAACGTTGGCGCGTAACTTCATGATGCCGATGGCGCGGACACGGTCGGTGCGGAGGTCGTGCGACATGGTTGAGAAGTGAGGTGAGGTGATCTGAGGTGAGGTGAGGTGAGGGAGTTTAGGTGTGAGAGAGGATGTAGAATTGGGAGGCACCGACGACGATTTATACCCTTTCCTTGCCGTAAGCTTACGCTAACCCAGGACCAAAAATTACAAGAGCGTTGGCCAACGGTGCACTGAGAAAAGCTTCGAAAGCAGGGAGGTGACTCATGCCGTTTGAATAGGTTTGAATAGGTTCGGCCGGGTTGCACTTAGCTGCAAGATGGGCCAAGTTCAACTGCGATCAAACACGGCATCTGGAGATAGAGTCTCGCGGGTCCGCTTTGGGTCCGCTGCTTAGTGGTGGGGGCGACTTGGATGGAGCCGTTGCGATTCCTCAGATTAAGGAAGAGGAGGGAACTGGGGGAGTTTGCGCACGACGTTCCGAGTACAAGCAAGACGACCGTGACCACACCACGACGAGTGGCCAGTCCTGCTCGCCGGTCGGAAAGAAGCCAAGTCGCCACCCGTAAATCCGACGCACCGCACATTGGGTCTCGAAGGCCTTCATGGAGTTGAGTGCTTTGCTTAGAAGCACACGTCGACATACTTACAGACTCACAACACGGAGGAGGGCCTGGCGCCGTGAGAATTTTTGGTATTGGATCCTGGTCCCCTTTGGTTCCCGTTGTGCTTGCATTTTGAACCTGCAGTTCAAATTCTGCTGTTCAAGCGGCTTCAGGCCATTCACCCGCGGCGTCGATCACGTAGTGTGATGAAATTGTCAGACTTTCTGCCGGGTGGAGTCCACCACCACGCTCGAGCTGGACCTCCGAAGCCAGCGCGATAGCGCAGTTGAATGATCTTGAATCTGTGTTCCGTTATTGATGTTCCTTTCTGACCCTGCGGAATAAGTTTCTGCAAGTTTCTGATGGTTCTAACATGAGCACGCTCAGCGTCCGTCTTGCGTATTCAAGTGTCTTGCAAAAAATCGTCTGGACTCTCATTATGGTCTGGAAATCGTCTGGCCCAATTCGAAGCACTCCCCGTTTTCTACCAGCTTAAATATTGCCGCCTTTTTCTGCAGCGGAGTGCACGCACTACCGGCTGTGGGCATGCCGCGCTATCCACCTTCTAGTCCGGTAACGCAACCAAAATTCAATTCAATCCGCATGACACTGTTGTACATTCTAATGGGCCTTTTCCTCTCTAAAGAAATCTAACGAGGTGCTGACCTTCCTTTAGGAAGTAATTTGTTTTTGGTTACGCAGTGAAAGATGCTGAATGCCATTCGGCTTTCATCCCGTCGGATAGCCAATCCTGCATCGCGCCGCCATTGTGTCTCTACTCTCTCCAAGCGGTCTGCTGAGAAGCGGTGCAGAAGCTGCGGGTGCGTAACGGCCAGAGCATCGGGACCAAAAAGGAAATTACGCGATCACATGTTCATATGCCAAAGTGATGCACACGTACTTAGCTCGCGTTTTCGTTGATTTGTACTTTGAAATTGGGCGGCTGCAAGCCTAATTAAGAAATCTCTGCATTTAATTACACACTAGTGCGAAAAAAGCGAACAAATCGCAGCCGAAGGCAGATGATAGGCATTTTGAGGGAAAGAGTGGTCTACGCGCGGTAGTTATACATAAGCACAAGAAAATCACTCGGGATGGAAAGCTATGTTGTGAGGGTAGTTTTCAACGTACTCTTTCCTCGCCGTGTGCTTGAAGCTTCGCGCACGGGTAAAGAAATCCGCCTCGCGCTGAGTTCTGAAACTGATCCCAGACTTCCCCCACCTTGCCACGTGAGGGCCGAAAACAGCGCGATTGTCAACGGAGTGGCGCTGGAGATGTGCTGCACAGTCCCTCGCCGCTTCCGCGTATGTCTTGACGAGAATATGGCTGACCGCGCAGTCCATGGGCTCACGTCTGCGTTCGTATCCTCCATCGGGGACAGGCCTGGTGAACTGTGCACAGTTGGTGAGGCCGCATGATGCTGCCACCGCGCTGGCAGCTAAAACGATCTCATTCAGGGAGGCCTGCCTGGCGCCCTCCGTGCCGTCGCCAAACGTGAAACCGTCGCACCAAAGGCGAGAGTAGTTTAGCACCCGAAATTGTGGGGCGCAGATTTTAGCGTACAACGCGAGATGGTCATCCCCCGAATCTCTGGCGAGTCCAGTGAAAGGAGGATGGACGACCAACGGAACGGTGATAAGCCAAGCGATGTTCGTCTTGGGATGTTCGATAGCTGCGAAGAATTCTGCATCGTGTGGGCTGGCCAGAGCATCACCATGTGAGTCCGCATAGTAGTAGCTCGGCATGTCCATGAAGAGCGAGAGCAAGTCCATTTTTTCGGCGGGCACTTTCTGATGTAAAACGAAACGCCCTTTCGCGCGATCCGGTACCCAGTGGTACACCCGCATCGCGGTCAGCTGATAGATGACGTCTGCGCGCTCCTCCCCACTGCGAACATGAGATGAGTGGATAATCCTGATCCGGCGGTGCTGCGTTATGAGACTGTGGCCTTCCAGGAATGCGTTCTGCAGAGCCACTAAGGCCTGTGGAACAAGGGCCTGTAATGGAATGTCCCGATCCTGCTTTTGTTTCACACTCGACCCCATATAATAAAGTGCGGCCGCGAGTTGATCGGGGAAGCAGTCCCACGGCGTTGGAGTGACGCCGGGAACAGTGTCTCTGAACTTCTGGGATGCTGCCGCGCGAGCAACCTCTGTGCAAATGGTGGTCGCCTTTTCTCCCAGCATCGCGCGAAGATCGAACGAGTGGTTGACGCGGGTGGGTGGGTTCGCAGCGCCGCCGGAGATCTCCGCGACATAGATGGGGTCGGAAGTGATGCCGAATAAGCAACCAAGCTCGTCAACGCACATGTTGCTGTTGACGGAATGGGTAAAGCAGAGCCCAGCGTGAACATACTGGTCCGTGCCCACCGCGCCCTCAATCAGAAGGAGAAGCTTCCCGAGCTCATCAGAGAGCTCGACGCCGCCGAATACGTCCTCCAGCATCTTGACTTTGGGCGTAGGTAGATCGCCGGCGTGATCGACGAGAAATTGGTGCGCCAATTCGACAAATCGGTCCAGCAGACGAGCCTGCAGCAGCGCTTCGTGCGCCAGCTTATAGCCATTGAGCAGCCCGACGGTACGTGACTGGCAACTTGCGTCGAGGGTGACGGCGTCCAAGAGGTTTCGGTCCGCCTCTGGATCGAAAGCCACAGACCATGCGGCCGCAGCGTGCTTCGACCGCACCAGTAATTCGAACGCCTCTGGGGTTAGAAAGTCAGGGCGTTTCTGTCTAGGAGGCATGACGGGGTAACGTCGATGCGGCGGGTGTATTGCTGCGGCTAGTTGAGTATACACTCTGGATGACGATGTAAAATCAAATACCAAGTGTGGGATCAGAATTCAGGAGCAGAGATGGAAAGCCTGCGGGGCGGCAACAGAGGCCAGCAGGGAACAGTGGAATCGAGGAACGCTTCGATAAGGTTTGCGAGTGCGAGTCAAGGTGGCAAGGCAGGAAGACCTTGATTTTGCTCCAGGTTGCACAGGAGACAATTTATAGCAAGCCTTATGCCAGCGGGAATGAGCAAAGTACAGCATATTGAGTGGGTGAATGTCCAAAATTGAACTTTGGCGATGTGAACCACGAGCGCTGAGGAGTGACCGCACCCAGTTTGCATAATGCTTTCCAATGCTGCCCGACGGTGAAATAAATTACATACTGTGTAAATTAGCCGCTGGGGAATATCGATGCCGGGCCTGTGCCAAATCGGACGTGGACGCATTCTGGTGCCCATAGAAGCGGGGACATTTCACAAATGACAACATCTAGCCTGGACTGTCACGTCCAACGGCGCCTACGGGGAATAAAGACCAAATTCGACTGGAACCCGACTCGCCCGAGCTAATAATAGGGCGCGGCGAGACTCTGCTCCCGGCCAGCAATTTGATGTCCGCTGTAAAGTAGTATCGGTTTATGAGCCAGAAGTTATGCATTTTGCTTGACTCTGACTTTCTTGCCGCTCTGCCGCGGTACACCGGCCGACGTTTGGGCGGTACCGGCTGACCTTCGGCAACCCCGGCAGATGGTTCCGAACCCGGCGGAAGTCGCACGTTCGAATTCAATGTTGCTCGGAGAAGGCAAGTCTTGATTGAGTGCTAGGAGGTCCGAAAATGGTAAACTGAGGAGTCACACCGAAGTTCGAACCGAATCCTCTGGGGCGCGCTAAGTTAACTATTCCGGGCTAAGAGAAGTGGGCCATGCTCTAGCAGATGCCTCGGGCGGGTGTGTAACACGTGGCAGTGCTTCTGCAGCCCCGCTTCTGGTTAATATTGTTCGGCCAGCAGTCGGTTCAAATTTGGCTCACCGTCGAGAAATACTGCGTAAGCACCTCGGGGATGTGGCTATCCCACAAAACACGACACCGTGACGAACTGGGCATAGGGAAGGCAAATTCCTATTGGAGAATCAACCGAAACTCACCGCACCGGTATTTCCTCGGCCCGCCAATGTACTCAGTTGACCTATTCATGACTTCGTTCGAGTTAAGTTGAGTCAGTACTCTACTGTTCTGACTCCATTCTGACTCCTTGTATGACTCGTAGTACCGCCCCGTTTTGTATAAATACCGTAGTAATCCATTCGACTCCCCTGCGCGTTTGCAGAGGGTCACTGAACATATAACTGTGCATCACTTCAAAAATCCAACAATTCCCAGAGTAGTGGCTTACGTCCCTCGCCCTATGTCATTCGTCCCATGTGCGGGCCACAGACCTTTTGAAAGAAGCGTCCCATGTTCTGGCGGCGCTTATTTCGCGTCACGGCGTACTTGCCGCGGCAAATTACCAACAACGCCGCCGTTCGCAAATAACACAGCCAGTGCGCAAAGATGTAGGCAAAGATTCCTTTCCGGATTCCCCGGGCACGAAAAATTTAGAAATAAGTTCAAATAACGAACCCTTGCAGTAGGACCGGTGATTATCCCAATATAGGTCGGATCCGCAGTCCCGACAAAATTTTGGCTACATTTTGACCAAAAAAAAAACCAAAGATGTTCGTTTTGCTGAAACATTCATTTCTGCACCCTCAGAAAGCGTGGGAACATTTGAAAAGTCCCGACAAAACTCATTTTGAGGCTGATTTTGCGGATCCGACCTCTGTTGGGTTAATCATCGGTCCTTTGCAGTGATGCCAGTGAATCACGGGGGGGATTAAGGGTTGCATTTTTAGAGAGCTATTGAACGATGAAAAATTGGCGTGGTTCCGAAGCACATATGCCGCCCGACTTGCCCAGTGAGACACGTTGGGACCGGGTGTCCGACAGAACGAGCCACGACGGAATCGGTCTGAGCGGATTCGAGCATGTAAAAGTAGCCGCTCGAAGGAAATTTACGGCATCGCGACACCGTAGCGAGCGATCGGCATCCCGAATTGCGTCTCACCCACGCTGACCATTCTAACGGAAACCAGGTTTCCTGTAAAATTCTCAATTGGGTCTCTGGAATCTAAGCGCAGTACAGTTCGTGTGTAATTGGCTCCTCATACAGAATTAAAAACTTTTGATCACACTAACCCTTCCTTGTTAACCTGGAATCTTTCTGCACAAGGCTTCTCGTACGTGATCTTGCTGTGGGATAATCCGGACTTGACGAACGCCTCCGCGATACAGACAGTGTGTGGAATAGGATCAATCACTGGCACGCCACGATGACCCTGCACTTCAAGGCGTCTCTTGATTGCGTTGGCACAACCGAGGAAGCCCGTGCAACCAAGAACAATGGCATGAGCTCCATCTTGCTCTACCGCCTTCAATGCCTCCTCCGCAAGACGATCCTTGACATCGTCGAGACGCTGCCCAAGTTCGAGGACTGGGATGTCGACCACCCGGACTGACGCGATCTTCTCGGAGACCCCGTAAATGCGTGCGTTCCTTTCAAGCAATATCCCGACCGATTTCAGCACGGTAATAATGCTGAACTTCTGGCCGAGCATCGCCGCAGAGTGCATGGAAGTCTCACCGGGCCCAAACACCGGGATCTCCAAGAGTTCGCGAGATGCATGCAGGCCGGGATCGCACATGCAGTCGATAATGACAGCGTCGGCGCGTGCTTCCTGTGCTTCAACGGCGCGCTTCAAAATACCCGGAGTGGCATATGCCTCGTCGACCGCGCATTCAATCGATTTCGGCCCTTGACCCAGAAGAGAATGCGTGATCTTCAGTGAGGGGCCGGTAAGGTGGGCAATCTCGCCGAGGTCGCGAATGCCCTCGGTGGTGACCGGGGAGATCAAGTGGATGGTGATTTCATCCATAGTGAAGCACAAAGAGTGTGGTGGATGGTCTGAAGATGGAGTTTGGCTGATATTGACTCGGTGGGAGTGAGAGCGATGGATTGTGTAGGAAGAATTTGCGTGTTTTTATATGTAGCACTCGTTGCGTGGCATTCAGGTTCGGACGGGGTAACGGGTCACTCGGCGTGGATCAACTTGAAGTCTCTTTCCCAGTATCAGTCCTGCGGATCATTTGGCGGGATGCGATGGTATCGAGAGAATTTGCCCGTTCTTGTGCCGGCGTATGATAGCTTTGCAGAGGCCGAGACGATGGTCTTGGATCATATTTTAAGGAGGGACTGTGGAGTCACTGTGGTTCCGAGTCTTAAAAATGTATTTTTAAACTCGGTTTTAGTCTCCGTTTTGCCGCCAACCTGGACAGTTTTGTTGGAGTTGGCAATCCAGCCCAAGCCCGAGATGCCCGAGGCATGGCCGAGCCGCTGACTAAATGCTGACTGAGGTCGAACCAGAGGGAGCACGCTGGAACATTCAGGAAGGAATGGATTTAGTATAAATACAGTACCTACAGTAGAGCTCGTCATGAGCTTGTTAAACCGAATGGCCTAACAGCCAGGAGTGATACCTCAATTGGTTCAACGAGATAAAACCAACACAAGCTCATAGTTATCACTCACAGCCACACTCGTCCTCCGCATCACATCGCACGGCCACGAGAGAGCCCAGGGAGGGAGACGAAGAGGTGGAAGAGATATAGACGAAGAAGAGACCGTCAAGTACGAGGCACACCTCTGACCAGACCCGGAGAGACTGGGGGCAAGTGCAGGCCAGTACCGCTGAACGAGTCAAGACAGCCGATGACCGAGATATTGACTTATGCTCGAGAGACTGTGGAGCGCCCGAAGTGCTGTATGACGTGCCAATCCCACGGAAGCAGCCTAGGACCCCAAGAAGAGAAGATGTGGAGAGGAATTCACGTCGAACAATAGAAGAAGAAGACTTTGATGGAATCACGGTAGAAGCCGTAATGCCGAAGAAGCCGAAACAGAGCTTGGAAGCTCAACGACGAAGAGTCGAAGGAATCAGGGAGAGATGGGAAATCTCATGTTGTGCAGGATTGAGGGAGAGTGTTGGAGTTGGCAATCCAGCCCAAGCCCGAGATGCCCGAGGCATGGCCGAGCCGCTGACTAAATGCTGACTGAGGTCGAACCAGAGGGAGCACGCTGGAACATTCAGGAAGGAATGGATTTAGTATAAATACAGTACCTACAGTAGAGCTCGTCATGAGCTTGTTAAACCTAATGGCCTAACAGCCAGGAGTGATACCTCAATTGGTTCAACGAGATAAAACCAACAAGTTTTCCGTCGATGACGTTTGTGCTTCGTGGTGGAATTGTTGCCCTTTAAGGGAATTTTAGTGGGATCTTTTTGCCCCCTATAGTAATTTACATCAGCGGAATTACGCGTTTTGCGCCGTCTCTCACGCCGCTTTCATCCCTTTTGCACATAAGGTTAAGGTTGGCTGCCCGCCCACTTCCGGAAGTCGGCACCCGGTATCCAACTTTCACGCGCTTCCTGTGAGTTCATATTCTTGTTCAACCAATGTTCAACTTGCAATTGACTTACAACTTTTCTGATTCACGGAGGTGGTAATGATGCGAGATTGGAGAAGGCCCCGGGAAGCTTGGCCCTGGGGTCAACTCGGGCCAATCTTGGGGTTGTCTGTTTCCCTACCAAAATTTGCCGCTCTATTATGATGGCCAGGGTATTTTCTAAGAGGCAGAAAGTGGTGCAAAGGACCCTCGAACACTCAAAAGCTCCGTAGTCGCTGTGGCTAGGGAGACATGCCGAAATTGTCCGTGCGCGATGGCCTCAAAAGCTCAATGATCCCAAGGTTGGTATCAGGTGTGGGTTTTCCTGCACCTAGAGGCATGCCTCTGGCATAAAAAAACATATACACCGGTGGCCCGTGAGTATGGATGGCCGCCACAATGCCCGGCATATGTCGATACCAACGACGAAAAAAACGACCTCAATCAAGAAAGATTGATAGGTTTTTGATCAAACCAGACAAGGTTGAAGGCTTTATTCCGCCAGGCCGAATTTGCCTCTGATCTGACTGGATCGCGGGATACAAGGGATACAAGGGTCGCTAGGGTCTTGTAGGATTCAGAGTATCATTTCCTGGCCATAAAACTACCAATCTTGCTCTGAATCCTATAAGTAATTTCACCCCAACATTGCCCCAACAGCTAAATCCAAATGACACAGCTAGTTCTTCAGCGACTCAACCAGTCTATCCGGTATCTTCCCCAGTCAGACCTTTCGAGCTGATAATCTTGGTCTATTTTTGAAAAGAACAAGAAGAAAATGAACTCAAAACAAACCAGACTCGGTTTGCCATGCGCATGCAATGGCCCTCAAGCCCAAGTATAGTGGATGCCTATTCAACTCCATTGTCAAGCGATCTTAATTTTTGCCAGATCTTCTGAAAAGGTCATTGCGAGCTTGAAGCGGAATACCGGGGACACCAAGGGGACACGCAGTTATAGAGAGCCCTCTTGACAACCTCTTGATGAGAGGTAGCTTGTCACCAGGTCACGCCGTGACTCAGTCATGCCGTGATCGAATCACCGATCAACTCAACGCGTCACCTTGCCTCCTCATCCGCGACTCCTCAGTGAAGCCTCCTTCTCCACTCGACACATGGATTAGCACTCATACAGTCACTCTTTCCCCGTCTCTTTCCCGCGGAAGAGGACCGAGAGATGAATCACGACGTGACGTGGCGTGCTCGGGCATGGCTCGGGGATTACATTTATGCTGACCGATGTCCAGCTTTTCTTAGAAGAAGCCAGACGATTATCATCCTTTACCAACAGTGATGGAAAACCAACGGAATCGCCGCCCAAGATATGGAGACTTGCACCTTGTAGCGATGAATGGACATCATCCCATTCGAAAAGAAACTCACCCGCGACCGCTGCCAGAAATATCGTCTTGGACCCACACCTAGATCCATATGCGTTGAGCACGGCCTTACAGAATCCCACGCTGATTGCCTTCATGTGTTGTAACACGGCGACTGTTCGAGACTGCTTCGATATCAAGACATCAACCCGCTCAATTGGCGTGACGGTGAGAACGGACGATCTCTACTCTACTCCTCCACCGTCCTCGACATGGATCCAGAGAAGACCCCCCACGACGTTGAACAAGGTTCGAGCGTCCAGTCCAACGCATCGAGCAACATACCCAATGAAGAGAGCAAACCCCCGGCATGGACGTATCCTGAAGGAGGGTTTCGTGCATGGGCCACTGTCCTTGGCGCGTACGTCTGGCGCCGATGCGAAAGTGTACCGCGACTGATTGGGGACACGGACCCAGATTTCTGGTGCAATTCTGTGGATTTGGGTGAGTCCACATATTCAACCATCTCCCGTCTGCCGATGCGACCATCTGCAGATATACCACATCTTTTGGTGTATATCAAGGTCACACATTCCCCCCAGCGCTCTTTGCAGCAAACAATTGACTCGTTATATTTCTACAGATTTTTACACGCGAGACTACCTATCGCAGTCATCATCCTCAGCCATCTCGTCAGTCCCACTCGACTCCCTGCGTTACTCACTAATTTATTGATCCTTCCCTTCCAGATGGATCGGAAGCATCAACACATTCATTGTGATATCGGGGGGCGTCATTGCAGGGCGTTTGTACGATCGGGGATATTTGTGCGCTCTTTCGATACCGACGAAATGGACAGAAGCTAATCGACAGTTAGCCACCACCTCATCATCGGCGGAAGCCTCCTTCAAATATTCAGCATCTTCATGCTCTCCCTTTGTAAACCCCAACAGCTCTACCAGGTTTGTCCCCCTCTCTCCTTTCCACACACTCAACGCACTCCACAAAATCAGATCTTCCTAGCACAAGGTTTGGGCATGGGTCTTGGTGCCGGTACCGTGTACGTCCCGACCGTCGCCGTTGTCTCGCACTATTTCTCCCGCCGCCGTGCACTCGCGATGTCCATCGTCGCGTCCGGCTCCTCCCTCGGCGCCGTCGTGCACCCCATCATGCTCAACAACACCCTCCGCCGCCTCGGCTTCGCCACCGCCGTGCGCGCGAGCGGCGGGCTCATCGGCGGCCTGCTCGTCATCGCGTGTCTGCTCCTCCGCCCGCGCTACCCACCCAAGGTCACGCCGCCACCGTTCTGGCGCTCGCTGCCGCGCTTCTTCTTACATGATCGCCCGTATCTGTTGGCTGTGCTTGCGTATGTAGTGTTTTTTCAATCCTTCAAGGGATGTTGGGCTGATAAAGGGTTGGGCACCAGGATGTTCACGTACACAGTCGGATTTTACTTCCCTTTGTTCTATCTGCAGCTTGATGCAGTTACGCACGGAATCAGCCAGAACTTGTCTTTCTACTCGGTATGCCCACCCGCAATTATGCCCATGACGAGCCTGAACGAACCGGAATGATGTTCAGCTTGTGATCATGAACGCCTCGAGCTTCGTCGGCCGGCTGACACCAGGCTTCTTTGCGCATCGCCTGGGCGTCCTGAACATTATCACCGTCGGCGGAGGCATTGGCGCCGTCCTCATCCTCTCTATGATCGCACTCAAAAGTGTCGCGAGTGTGATCGTCATCGGGATACTGTACGGGTTCACGGCCGGGACTTGTGCGTTGTTTCTCCTCTGTCCCATTGCCCTTCATCCGCTGTGAGTCTAACTGAACTTCGAACGCAGTTATAACACTCATGGGCCCGCTCATGGCGGTGCTTACAGATAACATGAGCGAGTTGGGGTGCGTCTCTTCTCTTTGCCGTTGACTATTTCTAACGCGCTCGCAGCCTCCGCATGGGCGTGGCCTTCGCCATCGTGGGGTTCGGAGGACTTATCGGTGCGCATTTCCTTTTTCGAATTCCCGCCCTCGATCATCTGAATCCCTTCTGCGTGGTTAGGTCCCCCAATCAGCGGTGCGCTCCTCACGAGCCAATTCCGCTGGTGGCGTCCGGCCCTGTTCAGCGGGGTGCGTTTTGTCTCTCCTCCTCCTTCCTCATTTATGTAATCCCATCCAATTATGAATACAGATAATGGCCGTGGTCGGCTTTGGCTTCTTCTGCGCCACCGTCGTCGCGCTGCGTCGGAAGAACAGACTTAAGCGCGAGGCGAAGGAGCGGGAGGAGAAGGAACAGACGCAGAACAAGATCGCGACTCCTGCGGACGCTGGTGCGACGGGAGATGCGGAAGCTGCGGCGGTGACAGCGGAAAAAGCGCCGAGTGAGCGGGGTGAGAGTGTGGCGGAGCCGTGAGGAGCAAAAGCTGGGAGACACGGTGGTTTGAGAAAGAGAACAAGAATTACGCGAGCAAGCGGCAACGACGAGAAGCATGATGCTCGCTGAATACAAAGAGAAAAGGTAGACAGAAACGGATGTCGCGGACCTTTCTTCGCATAGTAACAAGTACATGTACCTGTCCTCATCTTTGAACGCGTTCAATCTTTGTATATTCAGATCAAGCGATATACGATGCTAATTTGGGCCGTTATGCTTTACCAGGACGACAGGGCAAATATCTGTTGGTCAGAGCTGACTGACAATGGATGGATGACGAACAGGTGTTGTACATTATAATTTATTTTGTGATGAATAGCACTTGGGTGTAAGCTCTATCGATCTTACATAGCGTAAAGAACGGTCAAGAAGGTAATCGCTTTGGTTTGTCGCAAGGAAAGGATTTGTTTGCAATTGGTCAAGTGCTCTCTACCGCTGTGACCTGAGGTTGCGGCTCTACTTTTTAACCCGCCTCACCCAGGTCATCGAGCGCAATCTTGCGCTCCTCTCTTGTGCGGCGACGTACAGCGAGGAAAGTAACCACAAAGCAGGCGAATCCAAAGGCGGCCATCAACTGTAAAACATTGGTTGAGTTACATCCATTCATCGAAAGGTGAAGCGGGCACGTACCCCGCTGAAAAGCGCCGGGCGCCACCACACAAAGTGTCCCGTTAGCAGAGCACCGTTGATCGGTGGGCCTTGACAAGGTAGTAATAGACCACGTCAATAATTCAAAGAGTCGAACAGAAATGCGCGCGACGCACCGATGAGACCGCCGAGACCCATTAATGCAAAGGCGACGCCCATGCGGAGTCTGGGGTGGTGTTTGTTGACCGCTGCATTATCTGGAACGATAGGTGACTTACCCAAGTTCACCGATGTCCTCCTTGAGGACGGCGAGCAGTGGTGGGAGTAGTGTGATATCTGGTGTAAATGTCTCAAGGGAGACCAACTGAAGAATAGTAGAGAATACGCACATACACCAACAGCGAGCCCGTATAGAACGCCTATGACAACGACACTCGCCATGGTCTTCAATGCGATCATGGAGAGGATGAGGATGGCACCGCAGCCAGCGGCGACGAGCAGCACGGTGAGGATTCCGAGCCGCTGGGCGAAGAAGCCCGGGGCGAGTCGTCCCACGACGCTCGCGGCGTTCATTATTACGAGCTGGATGTTCGAAGGTATCAGCAGCGACGATATTAGGGGAGATGCCGACTGACGGAGTAGAAGGAAAGCGTCTGGTTGATCCCATGCTTCACTGCGTCTAATTAAAGTAAACAACCAGCTCTGCAGGATAAATAGAAGATGTGCCCACCTAATTGAAGGTAAAAGATGGGAAAATAAACACCGATGGCGTATGTTGCCATTCTGCAGGGAGTCAGTAACGATCCTGACAACATATGTTTTATGTACCCAATTGAGGTGAAGACATACGCCTTGTCCTTGGCAAAGCGTCTCAAGGACTTCCAAAATGGCAGGTGCGTGCCAGCCGGAGGGAGGCGTGGGCGCATCAGCAGACACGCGATAACGAGGAGGCCGCTGACCAGGCCAGCGCTCGCACGGACGGCGTTTCCAAAGCCGAGAGATTGAAGGGTGTTGTTGAGCATGATTGGATGGATGACAGCCCCGAGTGAGGAGCCGGACGCGACGATGGCCATGGCCAGGGCACGGCGTTTGTGGAAATAATGAGATACCACGGCGATGCTGGGAACGTACATGGTCCCGGAACCGAGCCCCGCACCCAGGCCCTGTGCGAGGAAGATCTGTAGAGGTGTCGGTGGAAGCCGTACAGATGTAGAAGGAATCAAACCTGGTAGAGTTGCTGCCGTTTACAAAGTGACAGCATAAATAAGCTGAAGCATTGCAGTAGAGCCCCGCCGCAGACGAGAAAATAGCTAGCTGCCTATTGAGTCTCGTTTCAGAGGCGAGAGAAATGCGCACAAGTGTCCTCTATCATAAAAGCGACCGGCGACAAGGCCGCCGGAAATTATGATGAAAGCGTTTATGCTCCCAATCCATCTGTGAATTGAGTCAGACAGACGTTTCGAGGCCTCAAGTCATAGCATTCTGACGAGATAGCAGAAGCTGACGATTGCGTCAGGTAATCTCGAGTGTAGAAGTCTGGGACAAAAAATCAATCCGTCCGTCAATAGCGTCTGGCGAGGCAGATACCTTGATAGACCCCAAACGAGGTGGTATATCTGTCGATCCCGATCAGAACAGGCCAATCCCCCCAGATTTATCCGAACCCGAAGCCGCAAAATTGGACAAGGAATCTGAGGAGCCAAGAGGGTGATCAACAGCACGAAAGAAATGTCACTGAAGGACGTACGCTCCAGCGACTGTGGCCCACGCTCTCAAACCGCCTTCAGGAAAGTCCGCTGGCGCAGGTGTGGGTTCGAGGTCATCATCGGGAACATTCGCCTCAGGGGCTTTCGGTGTCTCTTCTTTCGAGCTCCGTAACTCGTCCTCGCTGCGCACAACTACTCGGACACCGGCCAGCATCTTTCCTTCAGTCGCTGGTGGCAGGGTACTGTGCCGTATTATGGGGGTCCGTGAATGCGTCCACTGTCAGCTGTGAACGCTTAAGTAGTCGTTTCGTAAGCAGCGCTTCTGGATCTCCGTCCTCCGCGCGGTCCAACTTTTTCCTCGGTTTGCAACATACGTAACGTGGTGGATTGTTCAACGTTGGATACTTGGCCAACGGCGACGGGCGTTGGGGGGAGTGATTATTTTGCAGCGCCATATACCTGAGTTTTCCCAGCAAGTGTTAGCCTAAAAGACCACAGGCACAACCGTGCATTTGCGTGAGTCCAAACGGCGCCAGATGACCGGCATGGTTCGCGTGGAGCTCCTGCCATCGGGTTGTCGACGGCCGGTTGCCGACCGGATCCATATAATATGATACATCAGGATTCCAGACGCCAGCTGACGCAGAGGTTCAATGGCCATGCTACAAGAAGGGTGCGCAGCTTCGTTTAGAACAACCCCAACGCATGTGCAGTGAAAATCGGAGAGAGTTCCTCGCTCTACTTATACAGGAACGCATCGGGTTTTTGACCCATGATCGGTCAACGCGATATTCTTGTCCACCGAAGATGAAACAAAGACCGTCCCACTGTTAGTATTGAATAATCCCTAGAGGTTGGAACTTGCGTCACGGAAATCGGGGACCCCCGACGGGGCGAAATCTCCTGCCGCTGACGCACAAACGTACGCGTGGAGGACTCCAGCGATGGGTCCTCGAGTTGGCAATATCAGGGGGGATAGGTTGCTGCAGAGCATCTGAGAGCGACCGGTCGTAGCCGCCGAACATCGAGTCCGCGAACGCCGAACGTAGCACTAGAAAAGACATTCGACTCCAGTCTCCGCGAATTCCAGACGGACTCGCGAACGGTTTGAAGAGAGAGAAAGGACTTTGATATGACCACAGCCCGCAGATAGACGAGCCAGGGATAGATTCGGGATTGCACTTGCGCTGGCACAAACGTGATGATGATGGTGGCAGAAGAAAAGAAGGAAGTGTCTGTGCATGTGTACCAACCCGGCACGGCTGCACGTGATCCCGACGTGTCGCTTAAGGCGGCAAGCATGGCCAAGCAGTGCACGTCGCAAACCACATTTTTGTCCCCCTTTATTTGAGCATCCTCAGTATCGGATATATCCAACCCCTAAGCTACTTTTTAGACCAGTAGTTTAGACACTAAGTTATAGAGAGCGCAGTAAATGAAAATTTGGGGAACATTCGCGAGAAGCTCGAATTCAGGACCTCATTCCTGTCGGCTCCGTCTGTCAAACACATGGTTTTTCAGGCATAAATGAGACAGTCGGTAAAACGAGGTCGGGAGACACCATTCGGCGGTTAAATCTTCGCCGGTATTCAGCTATAGATATTTGGAACGGTGACCTACAAACGTCAGATCCGAACCGGTACCATGGAGAGGTTGAATTGCTTGCAATCGTCGCACCAGCCATGTCTCAGCGTAAAATAGGACGGTGGTTTTGGAGCGTAGTCGACTATGTGAGACGGCGGACAGAGTTGTGCGGGGATCGAATCATTCCCAACACTAAGGAACGTCGCGCAGAGGGGGCGTAAGAGAACGGAGTGTCGTATTACGTGCATAGCATTCAAGTGGGTATCATTGGTTATTATTCCAGAGTCGTATGGTGCCTGCTAGATCTTGTTGGGTCTCCGAAACGTGTCCAAGCGACCAGGCAGGGACAAGTATTTCCGGCGGCGGAGGTGGAGGTGGGAGTGGTACCCGCTCATCTCCGTGGATCGCACGCGCTCGGTGGGCGACGCGATTCACTGCAGAGAGGACTGTCATGTCATTTGAGAAGATTGCATGGTGGATAGCGTGGATGATACTCACGGATGCCCACGATAACTACAGGCAGCGCCAAGTCGAGTACAATGGGTGCGCATCTGCGGCTCATGAACCTCTCAGCGACACAAGGAGGAAGTACAGTCTCGCTGCCACGCGTGAATAGAAAAATTGCGGCCGTGAGGACTGTGTGTCCAATCGTTGGGCGTCAGCGCGCATATGATGTTGAACACAACACTCACGGATAAGAACCCCGCCCATGAGGAGGGTGGTGAGGGACTGTATGTGCTTATCCACGCGGGAGAGTCGATGTCCATTGTGGCGTGTAGACGCGGAACTGTGTAGAGAATTTGTTTCGTCAGTACCTCAGGTTGGAAGAAAGCGCTTCAAACGAACAGATGGTGCAGGGACACGATGACGAAAAGCGCATACAGTATCAGCATGAGCTGCGATTCCCCTGTTCAATAAATTTCAGTACATACACTGAAAGCAACGGGTGACGACTCGCCTGTCTCGTTCCACCCAAAACTGCGCATCGTGACGATACCGGAGACGATCTGAATGAGGCATAGGGTCGAGACAATCCCTGTGTGTGCGGTGAATTGCTGAGCGAGATGGAGTAGGTGCTGGGGACGGACGATAGAGGGCTGAAAGCGACGCCGCCATGGTGGGGGGACAGAGAGATAATTTACGCCAAGTGTGGGCCGAGCGATCGCACGCGGCGAGTGTTTACCGTGTTTGTTTCACCGTGGTCCGCGTCGCGTAACCGTTGACTGTGTCCCGGGGCGCTCGGAGTTCCAACCATGCCCAGATGTTAGTTTGTACATTCGAGATGTTTAGTTGCCAGACCGGCCCAATCGAACGAGCAATAGATATGTAGTTAAGTCCACCGCGCGCGCAAATCAACGTGGAAGAGTTTCCGAGCGGAACTTGAAGAAAAACCTTCAAGTCAGTGCGAGCCAATAAATTTGTGCATCCAAATGCCCCAAATGCCCTTCACTGGCAATCGATGCGACAAAGCCAAGGACGATTCATAAATTCAATGTGCTCGTCGCGCAGAGCGCTCGGGGCCCTTGTCCCAGACGAGTACAGGTTGATGCAAGCCCATGCCATGGTGGATGTTGGGGAAGAAGAGTATCACTTGCGTGTCACACTCATCACTGAAAAACGATGGCCGAGTTCCCGCAGGTGATCGATTGTTGATCAATCCAAGCTTGCTTCTGACGCTCACCATGCTCTTCGTACCCCAGGAATTGGTCGACAAGATCATCGGTGAAGTGCACGACTTAGCGGCACTGAAATCTTGCGCTCTCGCTGGATCCAGCTTTCGTCAGCCAAGCCAGAAAATTCTACTCTATTCTCTGACTTTGAGGCCCGGCGTGGAAGATACAAGGCCATCCTACACTGCAGCACACACCCTCTTGACAAAGTCACCACACATCGCACCATATGTGACGCGACTAGGTATTCATTTGCCGGCGGCGTTCTTTGGTGCGTTACGTGCAGGTGCGAGCACCTCCTTCTTGTTGCAAGTGGATTCAAAGAGACAACTACAGATGGTGCCGCCTTTTTCCAGGTGCTTAAACAGCTTACAAATGTTCGTATGTGTATCCTGGATGTCCAACGCGGCCTTTATCCCTACGTGTATCTGCTGGACAGCTATTTGTCGCCATTCATTCTCGACTTTCTGATGCGACAACCGTTGCGCCAGCTTCACATACACCACGCGCGTAGCATCCCGCTCCCAGTATTATCAAGCCTTCTGCGAGCGGCTCCAATCATGTCCTTTGCCTGGATTGACTTCTTGGAATATGACTCGGCTCAGCTTGCAGAAGCTGCCGTCACCCAGTCGTCCACGATGAAGTGCCTAAACACGATTCACAATGGCGATCGCATCTGTGACATTCTGGCGCTCCCGCAACTAGCATTCCATACTGCCGCATTGCGCGAGTTGGAAATTGAGGTGTCCTATCGCCATCGGCATATCGTCCCTGGCCTGACTCTCATTTCCAACGCCGCCCAAACACTCGAGCGCCTTGTTGTTCGTTTTGATGGTTTGTCGACTGCATTCCGACTTGCGGATATTATTTCTGATGTACCTTAGAGATGTGGACAGCCCCCGTGCTGCCGCTTCCATCCCTCCCAGCTCTCCGACGCTTGGCAGTGTTATTCACTCTCCCTAATTTCTTGTTGCGGTGGCTCCTCGACACAGTGCTCACGTTCCTCGCTTCGACCTCCGACCTGCTACATATAACAGTCACCTTCCTTCAAGTTTCACTAGTTCGTGCTGCGCCGCTACCCGCGGGACTCGAGAGAGATCTGTTCGCCGCTCTCGACAGTGCACTCGGCACCCTTCCTAACGTCCCTGTCCTTACATGGCGGTTCCCGATATCAGCAGAGTATGACTCCCCTCTCAGGGACTTTTCTACGCTGGTGCGCGGGGGGATGCCGAAGATGGACAGCAAGGCGTGCATTGTCTTCGAGAGATACACTCCGCCTCGCCAAGGGGAAGAGTTGGTCAGTGGACCGCGGTGGGGGATGGAACTATAAAGATGTCTGTCAATTTACGGTATCCTCTACCTAAATACTTTCCGCTCTTCTAACTCGTGTGCCCTGTTGTGTTTAGCTCTCTCAAGATATCGAATCCGGACCTGTATAATCCAGTTGCAACATATTGTTCTCGTGCGTCATCGGAGACTAAATAGCGATTCGTTCTACTTCACGAAATATATTTTCGGTCTCCAACCCCGCAAGGCAACCCACCTACGCACACCTCAAGTCTAATACGTGATCGTAATCTGCGCACCACTGGCCCCATCTCTATCAACCTTCGCTGTGACGCCGTCCGCGTCGTCGCCGAAGGTATTCCACGCCACCTCCGGCGCCCTCCCCTCCGTCTCCCCAAACGCCAAATCAGTATCCGCGAACACCGTGGATCCAGCAGGGTAGTCAGTCCCTTTGGTCACCCCGTACGCCTCGAGTGTCTCCGCTGCGACGGCGAGCGGCGTTTCCCGTGTGATGGAGATAGATGTGCCGGGGACGTTGCTGAATTGCGAAGTATACGTGAAGGAGGAGTTCGTGGAGTTGGTGAGGGTGACGACTGTGTTCAGAGACGCGCCGGCTGTGGTGTTCACCAGCGTGGTGAAGAATGCGTGGCCGGTGTCGTCGACGTACTGGGACGGAGGGATAAATAAATAAAGCGCTGCCGATGTCAGAGAATATTGAACTCACCCACGAAGCCAGACTCCAGTATGGGCCGCCACCCGCATTCGAGGGACCGTACTATTCAAATTCAACAACTTGATTCCATCGCTGGAAGGCAGATACGTCCACGCACCTGAAGTACCGGCTGCAAAATCGCACCCGTAGTCGCGGGCTGCAGCCCATTGAAAAGAAACACCGTCTGTCCGCTATACGTCTCCGGCTCAGGTGGAGCAATCCAGCTAGTTGTGAGCGACGAGATTGGGGCGGATGCATCGTTCACCCAAATTGCGAACGCGATCCAGCCGCTTTGGAAATCCTTTCTGACTTTCGTGCGCGAGCCACTGGTGGTGGGGACGATGTGCGCAAGGCTCCCGTTGGCGGTGAGGATATGGATGTCGCTCCCGACGTGTGCAAGACTGCCCCCGTCCGGAATTGCGTGGACATGGGTTTGTGGGCGGTAGCCGCCCGGGGTGAGGACAGTGTCGACAATCGAGGACGCTGCAAAATTAGAGCAAGCGAGGAGGACAGCGACCAGATAGACAGCGACGGAGGCACGCATATCTGACTCCTTCGAAGGTGAATGACCGGGAGATTGGTGGGTCGATGTGAGAAGGGGAAGAGGGAGGCAAGAAATAGGGCAGCAACTCGGGACGGCCTTGGAACGCGGCGCGAGTTGCCCGTCATTTTCCCATGACCGTCTCCCTTTCCGTGGCACTGGATATTTCGGAGTGATGCTGGGTCGTGAGCGAATATTACGGCAATGATAAGACAACACGCTTGAGGGCTGCGATTGAAGTGAACAAAAAAACTACCCACTCAGTGACATCCTGACTAGGGGTCTGCTCTCGCAGCCTCAACCTTGCTTGACCTATGGATTTGTCCCATGTTCAGTACCTGATTCTATACCACAAGTACCATACGTACATTACATGAATGTCAGGACCATTGTTCACGAAAAAAACCTACTCTCGAGCTCGCGGTTGGCTCGCGGTTTGAAATCTGTAACAAATCTGTAAGTACATATCTCGGAAATGATTCCCTCCCTCTATTGCGGCTCAAAGATTCGCTCGGTCGACACTCGCGCGTGCGCGCGAGCGTCGACCAGCTCACATTCCGGACTTTAGGAGAATACCCAGCGATCGGGAAATGTTGTCCTTAATCTTATCTGTGTGGTTCTATTTGTTTTTTGCAGACGATCGAGACTTTCTTCCAACTCGATCGATATAGTATTTGGTCGTATTTGTTTTTCGCAGACGATCGAGAGTTTCCTCAAAGTCGATCCAAGTATTGTTTGGTTCTATTAGGCGTTATCTTATCTTCGTTGTGTGCACATGTGTTGAAACAGAGTTCGGCACCTCTCGGCTTGGTACTTTCCACAGTGGGGGACCTAGCTAAAGCAAGGTGACTCCTGAGTGGCAGGGATAAGTGCCAACGGCAAGATTTTTTCTTGTTGAACGGCGAATCTGGTCAATGAAGAGGCTTCGTAGGTAGTTCAGAGTTCGTAGTTCGTATGGTGGGCCTGATCATGACGAAACTTGGAGGCAGCCTTGAGGTTGAAAATACGCTTGTGTATCTTGTGTACACTGTAGGGCAGAGGGCCTGGGCGATCGCCAATGAGGTCCAGCAAGTTTGGACGAATTTCCAGCTATCCGCTGAGGTAAATCCCGAGTGATGCGACCCTCAGGCTGGCAATTGGCAATGGCTATAGCTAGCCGCCGCTGGCAACTAGTGTTGTTCGGGTCGGGTCGGGCCTGAAAGCCCGGGCTTGGGTCGGGTCGGGGTAGGGTCGGGCCTGGAGAATATCCTGAGCCCGACCCTAGGCCCCAGGTAGGGTCGGGTCGGGTCGGGCTTGGGCCTGAGCCCGGGCTTGAGTACCTTTTTCAGGGACTTGATTCAGTGAGTTTTCTTCAATCATCAACATGTTGTATGGCACATTCCTCACCCTGGGTGCCCTCTTCTTTTGCTCTGCAGTCCAAAACAAGCTTGCAATAAAGATTCAACCCTCATCAAAATCATTGCCAAAATTTGTCCTTACTATCTCGCCCCAGATATGCTGTCAAAACAGATGTCAGTTGAGCACCATAGTAAAACCCACATTGTACGCCTGAAACTCACTGTAGAAACATTTTTTTCATCAGCGAAAGTACGGTGGATAGGGTACACGAACCGACCCGGGCTCAAGCCCGGGTCGCGGGCCTTGAAAAGTCTCAGGCCCGACCCTAGGCCCGACTCAAACTAGGGTCGGGTCGGGCCTGGGTCAGGCAGGGTCGGGTCGGGCTTGGGTCGGGCTTGGGCCTAAGCCCTGGCCCGGGACATCACTACTGGCAACGACTGACTCACGACGCCCAAGATGTGAACAAGAGACCATGCAGACGAAGTTCTTGCGGAAGGCAGAGAGAACCTATCGGAACCAGTATATAATTGCGGGCGCCAGTGAACGTTTCGATCACGGCGAGGGAGGCGCGGGATGGGGGAGACAAGAGGGGCATGGTGGCGGTGCTCCACGTGATGATCGTGATTGCTAACAACGCCAAACACACAGCCTCTTCTTCCTGTCCCTCATCCCAACATGTCTTCGCAAGGTTATCAAACGGAGTCGCATGACTCGACGTCCCGGAGTGGAATGTGACGCGCGCCGGCCTTTTCACAAGAGCGGTACGAGTGAGAAATGTCCGCGGTGCTCAAGTACCGGGTGCAGTTCATGTCGTTCGAGCTGATGGTCTTGGAGCCTTCTTTTCACTCTGGACCGAGTGACCCATTCAACGACAGGCGAACCGTAAAACTGGCTACATGCCGTCCTGACATAAGAACCGAGTTGCGAACGGCGGCCGAAACAATAAAGTGCGCCACAGATGAGTACGCCGCATGGTTCGACGCGATCGCAGAGTTCTCATGGGCTCACAGACTACATAGTACATGCCATCGGAACTGCGAATCTCCCAATCTCGTCGTTTCCGGT
Source organism: Mycena polygramma (assembly GCA_029449255.1). Lineage (NCBI taxonomy): Eukaryota > Fungi > Basidiomycota > Agaricomycetes > Agaricales > Mycenaceae > Mycena > Mycena polygramma. Next base: position 119,144 of record JARKID010000144.1, on the reverse strand, counting down.
GGCTAAAGTGGACCCGAGGAGCCCGAATTTACACGGATGGCCGAGTGCTCCACGTTGGCGCGGTTCGACATGTGTCGCTGGAGATTCGAAGCAACCGCCGGAAGAGGTGTTTTGCTTCCCCAAGTCGCCCGCACGAGTGCTATTCATCTGGTACATATGAATACGACCCGGGAGTGTTCAGTTGCGAGATCTACCGGAGATATGATAATTTAGGAAGAGCGTTGATCCATGTCCGCAGATGCGATCCTACAGGACCTGCGGAGCAGGGGCGCCTTCTTCCGGTAGTCATTGACCATCAGAAAGGATTATGTTCTTCCCCAGAATTATCAGTGAGCAATCATCTTGTGCTGTCAATCAACGGAAACAAGAAAGAAAAACGTGGGCCGAGTTGACAGTGGAAGACAGGAGGCCCGGATCGACGCCGGCGTACTCTCTTGGGATACCCGCTTAACGCAAGCTGCTGGAACAGATTTAGGGCGAATTATCCGGTTCACTTTGGTTGAACAGTCACCAGTGGGTCAGCCGAGTTTAACCATAATGATAATTTATTTTATCCTCCACGCAAAGGGTTACTGCCGCACATGTCGTCCGGGAGTCAACAAATGCCTGTGGCCTACTCACCTCCGCGATGTCTGCTCAAAGTTGAAATTTAGCATACCGATTTGGACGGATCCCCACGTGTTCCGTGACTACAGCTGATCTGACGTGGCTCCCACTTCCCCTTCATCACTTTCGGCTTTTGCGCGTCTGGTTATTACATCGCAACCCTTCAGCGTGTCTGGTGTCAACTTCGACTCCAACACTCCTTGAAACTTGGACTTATGTCTCATTTTTCTCTTATGGACCAATGATACGCAGGTATCTATTTATTTTTGGACTTTGCGTTTGGGCGGTGGAGATGAAGCATCTGACGCTTGTTTGGTCTCATCAATATTCGGAAAAGAATGGGTTATCTGACATGCGTTTACTACGGTCAAGAATGTCCGCGCTGGATCTCATGCCGAAGAGACGACAAAAAAAACATCAGAGCTCTCGATATTGATGATCCTGCTGGCTGGGCTCCTGCTCCATCCTCTCCATCCTACTCCATGATCCTTCTCTCTCTGATCGACGTCTCCCAAGCGGGATTCTTTGGCGGCTCCAGTCTCGCCCCCTGTTCGGGTGGAACTGTGCTTTCAGTGCTGTAATTTAGGCGGATGGTACTTTTTTGGTGAGCACGCTATTCCTCATCGGCGTTGCCGAAACCCTGCCTGAAGGATGGTTAATAGATGTTGGCACCGGGTCTCAATATCGTCAGCCCAGAGCTGCAAGGGTAATTCGGCCGACCTCTGACCGAGATAAGCTCGTACGACTGCGCAGGCATTCCTGTCGCTGTTCGCTCGTCGTCAATACACAAGAGGCGTAGAATAGGATGAGGTGTGTCGATGAGGCTAAATTCCGCACTTCATTCCACACATCGGTGAGTGTGAGCCCCTTAACAGTGATACCAACATTCACCTAGCCAAGCTGTATCAACCTGGCGAAGACAGAATCTGACAAGGAAGCTCCAGTGAGTGTCGACCCGCGGACACTGTTCTGGTTTGGCGCTCGGGAAGATACTCGTCTGCGGTACGCACGGGCTTAGATGCATCCTGATTGCTTCCCAGCCTTTTCTTGAAGGGAAAATTGGGATATCGGCAAAACAAAAGTCGTCCAGCCATCCATTTTACGATTCGACTTGCGTGCGTTCGTCCGCGTTATTAGCCCGTCCTCAAGAATGTCGCATTCAATAAGGCGCTGAACATCTCGTAGCTCCAGCGGTGTTGCATGCGGTCTATGTTCCACTCGCTGTGTGTGATGCGCATCTAACGACACTTGATTGTGTTGGATGAGGATCAAGGCCAAATCAACGCAGCCTCACCTAATCGCAATCTTGATTGGGCCTGCATTAAGTATCACACCTGCTAATCGTAGTTGACCGCGGTGAAGAACATTCTCCGTGAAGTTAACATAAGCTGACATGTATTTCGAATCTACGGCAGGACCCAGGAAGCGATGGCCCCAGATTCTGTTCCATTCTAGAGATGTACTGGAAGGCTTCTTACGCACGGCTCACACAGCGCCGGTGCGAGATTTTCAGTGAGTTTTGTTTGTACGCGGGCTTCTTCCGGACCCTTGCTTAATTAAATTTCGTCATTCCTTTGCCGAAGGGTTTAACGACTCCGTGCCGGAAGATGAAATCTCAGTGGTGACCTAACATCATGGTCTTTGGGCGCCGGAACTCGAGTTGTGACGGAGAAATACCAAAGCGGTGGAAGTCAATCAAAAACTCCGGCGGAAAACCTGACTTGCCTGGGATTTCCAGCTCATAAACCGCCAAATACGATCCATAACGGGCCAAATTTGACGGCTGGGCAGTTTCTTTTTGTATTCAGCTCCGAAGACCGTGCGATCCGGTCGCCAAACGCCTGGGTCCGTCTGTTAAGCTTTGGGCTTGCACCATAGCCACGTTTTTTTATGACAGCACCTCCTCGCGGGCCAAATCTCATCATCCTCCCTCTTTCGCCTTGTTCTCGATCGGACGGTAGGCCTTTGGCTTGGAAAAATCGCTCCCCAGTTTACGTTCCTGTCAATCCCTAATAGGCCGATGCCGATCTAATATAAGAAGTACAAGCGCCTTTTATCCCCTCACGGTCTTTCTCCCCCTCCGCTCGCTACTTGCTATACTCGTATAAAGCCACTACACCCGCCATTTTACCTGCCAACACTTCGCGTCCCCCGCCATGGCCATGTACTGGAGCAATGACCGCCAAAGTACAGAAGAGACCGCGTCGACTGGGTCATCGACGCCACCCACCCCGTCCACGGATCGCCTTTACGCGCCTATCAGCGGGAACGCGTGGCCGTCTGTTCCAAGTCAGACCACGAAGGAGGTCCTTCAATCTGTCTTAAGGGTACGCAAAAGCTGGAAGACTCTCCGTGGTGGTGAGACGGTCTGGCCGCTTGATCTTGAGGCCGCCCTACTGGAAGGCAAGCACCGAGGCTCATTCTCCACTCGCGGACTTTACTGACAGCGGCTGTAGGTCTTGAGACCTATCAGCCGGATGACTCCAGGGAGACGAGAATGCTCGGGCGCTTTCCTAGAAGAAATCGTTTCATCTCCGACTATATTTTCCAGAAGACGGGCAAGAGGCGGTCCGCTAAACAAGTCGGTAGCCGTCTTCAACAGCTGCGAGAGTCCTGTGGGGGTAAAAAACGTGCGTCGTCGGCGAATATTACGCCCCTCATCGTGCTCATTATAGACTATCTTCTTAGTGCTACATCTTTTGTCCCCGTTCCGACAGCCCGCCTACGCCGGTTCGTCCGCGTCCAGCGACAGCTCGTGCAACTCCCCCGTGTCCCCGCTAATGGCCGGGCAGGCGTTCTCTGGACCATCATGCGCTCGACACATTGTCATGTATATTGACATTCTTCCCGACGGCGCAATCGATGCCGTCGGTAAACCCAGTCCGTCGATGTCTTTGGAGTCCGGGGACGTCGTCCATGCCTCTGAGCGCCCGCGTCACTTGGGATCCATAAATCCCACAGTGACCTTCGTGGCCCAGTCCCCACTCGTCGCCCAGTCACGCTTCAGTGTGTACTCCGAGGAACGCATGCTGCATGCTGAGACAACCCCGCTCGCGCCCGTCGAGGACACTCCTATCTCCGGGTTTCTTTACAGCACCTCGCTGGTCCCCGAATATTGGAAGCTTATATCGGAGAGCCAAGGTAAGTCTTGATCTCAATCGTATCGCACATCCTAAAGCGCATGTACAGATCCCACCCAGTTCACCATCTACCAGGAAGTCTGCCGAGATGATAATTCAGCTATCGTTTTTTCCGCGACGTATAAATTCAGCTACCCCGCTCAAAATTCGTCCAGCTCCGCTTTTGATACCCGCAGTCCGTCAAATACCCGCCCCGCTCTTAATTCGCTCCTCTCTGCTGCATCCATGGAGCACAGCCAGTTCCAAAGCGATCGATACTCTTTGTACGTAGCCCCCGAGTGGAGCCCGACACTTCCGCACTCGAGGGAAAATTCTCCCACCCAAGGATACCACAGTCCCAGTAGTGACTCTTCGATCTGCTTTCCCTCTGACCTGTCAAATTATGTGAGTGTGGGGAATTCTACTCCACTTACGGCCACCCAAACATCACCTATCTCCCAGGTACTATGAAGCCCCATTGTGAGGCGCTCATCTATTTGTCGGATTAATTGCCCTTGGCATGAAGCTACAATGGTTGCTTATCTTATTTCGTGCTGCTCGCCACGGACTTGGGGACAGTGGGTAATCAAAAGTACGCGTCTTTCGGGTCTTCCTTCTGGGTCTTCCTTCCTAGTACGATATCATTGTTTTATAAAACATACAATACACTACACACACATAGTAACACCCTGGACAAGTGGCGAACTTAATACGGCCTCTGTTCAGCGCTTCCCGCGCCGTAAACTTTGGAGCACACTGAACACACATGACATGTTAGAACCGACACTTCGTCAATTAATTTAAGCGGGTCACACGCGAGACTCACCGGGTTCGGACAAGAAACAGCTGCGAATCGAGAACAAAGACATGTCAGAGAACAAAGGAATGCGTGGGATGCAGAAGGAGGCGCGAGTGCTCTATCACGCACCATCTTCCAAGAAGTTGGAGCAAACACAGCCAGGAAATTCACTCGACGGATCAGTGATAGGGGACTCACATAGCATACCAAAAAAGCGTGTCATCTATTCAGAGGATTTGCGATATTGCATCAGGCGGCGAACTCCTCCAAATGTATCAACGAACCTGATTGATGAACCACCCAAAAGTGGGTCCGATTCCACCGCCTGGCCTTGTTCATCAACAAAGAGGCAGAATTATGTGCCCTCGATGCGCAGTGTTCTAGCGCACACCGTGGCGGACATCAGATCTGCTAGGACCAGACAAGTTCTTGGGTTGAAATCCACTTAAGTAGTAAATACGGTCTTGTTGGCACGGTGCGGCTGGAGGAGTACCCATCGTTTCAGCGTCTAGCAGAAAGGCTTCTGAACGGCGCCCGAATGTAAGTCGGAGGTAGAAGCAGAGAATCAACCTCTTAAACGATATAATTTGGCATGCGAGAATGCGCCTGCACGGATTGCCTATGAAGATCTGGCTCATCAGACCCTACATTTGACGAAGGACCGGCGGACTAGTGGTGGTCATCCGAAGGCTAAGCTTCCGTGCGATTCACTTGCACGGCTATTTTAGAACCAGCGAACGAATGTCCAGATTAATATGATCATGCAGCAGCGCCGGGCTAAGATCGTCTCCCTCCTTCGGGTCAGACAGTCTTATCTGTACTGCAGCTAAGCTGCAACGAGAATGTACGCGATAATAGTAGGATAATAGTTTAGCCCGGCTTCTATGTCGCATCGATCAAATTCTTTGTGAACCAATAAACTAAACTACTCACCGCCATATTTCGGAGTGTAGTTGCCGGTGGATGCGAATAGAGTCGGTTCTGTCTAAGCTGCCTGTTTAGTCCAGTGGCGGGTAACGCGCGGGAATCTTGCCCACATTTTAGGAATGAGTTTGCATCCGCACGTTCGCGTTGGCCGTCCGCTCGTGAGCCGTTAGCACATCTCTGTAGGGAAGAGAATCAGAAAATGAGGTCAGGAACGGCAGCGCAGCAGGGAATGAGGTGTAGAAACCGAGTAAGGCGGACAAAGATGAGCGCCATGTCCGCACACGTCGCGGCTACAGAAAGGCCGTGCGCTCAAAGTCCTCCACAGAGCAGGTGTACATGTATATGCACTTCCGCGGGCCACAACACGAGGGGTTCCCATTGCGGGGAAAGGTAAATTTATTGCAGGAGCATTCCTGGAACGCCGTTCGATAATGAATCGGGTCAGATACAAATCGCCAGGCACCGAAAAGATAGGAACAAGGTCCTCGCGTTGAAAGTCTGGGGAGAAACAGAGCTCAAGACGAAAGTGCCCTTGTCCCGCGTGAGATGGCAAAACGGATCGTTGATTTCGATCGACATCAAGGTCCCCATAAAGCCCCGCCACATGATTGTGAGGGCTGAAAATCTCGTACAATGTACGGTACAGTCTAAATTGAAACCCCGGCGGTATCAATTCAATGCAGTGGCGTTGAGATTGGGACGACAGCACATATCAAATGTGGCCTCTGCGATCTGTCTCCCTCTGTCTCCCGGGAACCGAAGTACCGACACAAACTCCGACATCCCCAGGAGCGGACGGCCGTTGACTGTCTAAGCCACACAGCGGAGATAGGGCTAACCGCCCGACAAAACGCCGCTGCGCCTCCATCCCTACATCAAGCAGGACCGGGGCCGGCGGGGAAAGGAAACAGGCGGGCAAGGGTGTGCGAGCACATATGGAGAATGTGGGACCGAAAAGAGAGGAAGAAGCGAGGTAGGAAAAATTTAAGATACAGGCGCACCGAACGGAGAGGAGTCTACTTCGGTTCCTAGACAGGACACGCCGTCCGGTACGGTCACGGCGGCGAGTGCTTTCTTCTTCGATGGGTTTTAGTGGAGATGAGAAAAGATAAATTGGTCTGAAAATAAAACTGAATAATAGAAACACCCAAATAGAGGCTATGTGGATACGCACTACGCGCCAGAGACATCGCACGCTCTTTCCCGCGTGGACCCAAGGCCAAAGCCGGGTGGTAGATAGATTGTGACCAGATGGATAGGGTTTTCTAGGAATAAGCGGCTTTAATAAAGGAGTCCCTTAGAGAAGAGCGAGCTTACAAGCAAGCAACCGTATGTCCCGTCATAAGTTTCCAGCCAGTCAATGGTGCTCTAACTGTGTCGGTGAAGCACGTGGAGACATAGCAGCGACGTCCGGCCCTGGAACTTGTCAATCTGGGGAAGGAGACAGTAGCACGGTGTGAACAGAGGATGCGGGAGATGAGGTCAAGATACACGCACCCTCACGCCCCGAAGAAAAGTCCACGACAGTCCCGCTGCCACTGCGGGAGCGCAACGTCCTGCCCAGAGCCTGGAGCGCGATGAGCATTACCTGCAGACCATTAGTTGAGGCAACGGGGAAAACAGAAGGAAGCGGGACACATGCTATGTCTATCGGCCGGGAAGTATTATACGGGCAGCAGATACCTAGCCCCCTTGCACTGACGTCGTCGATGCAATAGATGGTACTGGCGTTGGCTGGCAGAGGCGAGGGTCAATGCTGTTTTGCTATATTGCCGCCCGCCCCGGACACCGCCCGAGGAGACCTGCGCAGACCGAGACTGGGCTCTGTGACTGTCGAATGTAAGTCTGGGCAAGGAACGCAGAGGCGAAGGACCGCATGGGGATGAGGTAGGGAAACACGCACCTGCTGTTACACACCTCGCCAACGACGAGGAGCAGTCTATCCTGCTGCGTCGATGCTCTCGATCAGCCAGCGGCTCGTGAGGTCGAAGATATTGTCCACGCCCAATCTGGAGCTCCCGCGCCATATGAAGGACTGCGCAGAAAGCTTCAGGAGCGACGCCTGCAGCGTGTGAGATATTGAGCAATATAGACGGACACGAAGGAGCGGGGGAAGGGTAGATATCCCTACACTCACGGAATTTATACACCCCGCCATCCTCGGGGAAAGGCGTCTCGGTAGACACCACATCGCCAGCGAACGATCCACTTTGGCGTCGGACCCAGGTACATAGACTCCATCGATGATACCGCCGGGGGTGGATGGCAGCTTGTCGTCTCTGACGGTGTTAGCGCCATGCAGGCCGCCAGGAGCTAAACAAGTTACAGGGATCGCGCATGCGAAATGCTTGGGTAGGAGGGCGAGGGGAGGCCGGATGGGACAAGATGAGGCGCATGGTGTGTGAGCGAGAGGGCCGGCGATGCATGGCACAAAGTGAAGGGAGGCGGGAAAATCCAGGGCGATAGGGAGGGTGATAGAGGTGCTGGGAAGCCAAGAGACCGAGTAGGCAGTCGAGTGTGCACAAGCACAGCCACGGTCATCGATGAGCGCTCATAGCTGACCCATGAGGAGTGGTTAATCACAAGGCGGGGAGGAGGGGTAAGGCGTTAAGTGTAAGACATCCGTGGGGGACATTCGTTTAATTTCAGGGCGAAGAACCGGATGACGGACGTCCGCGCGATCAACAATGCCAATTGACGAAAAATAGATGCGAAGAGGTCGTTATGCCGAGCTCGAGGACGGCGAGCTGGAAGACGATGGCGGCCCGGTAGACCATGGATGAGACGTCGCGGAGAAGGTCATTCCAGGCTATTCTGGTCCCAAGGAGAAATTGGTGGCCGGTGGCGGAAACGAATTCGTGAGCACCAGTACAGCGCAGCCTTCAGGTGGAGAGAAAGCTGAGGGTTCGATGAGCACACGCAATGGGACGACGGAGTGTAGACTCGAATGGACAATAAACGTACCGTCACGACTTTGCTATGAAGAAATGTGCACCCGGTGTGCGCGGGCGATCCACTATCCTATGGCACCCGTAGTTGGCACAAGGACCACAGTCTGCAATGTCCATCGCTATGTCCGCGAATATTTACAGGACGTGGTAGCGGATTTCCGCTTGAAAAGGGGTGTCAATACTTGCGTTGAGAAGGGAGACAGAAGAATTCGCTCACAGTTGCTGCCCCCAATTCTACGTATGCCGAGGGAGCCGAAAGTCGAAGTGGCAAGGGAAATTCTTGGGAAATTCCCTGCGCATACATAAAAATGTCCCTGTGGTGATATTCGGAGGGGAATGAAGGCTCGAGAAAGGAATTTCGCTCCTTTTGTGCCATCCATAACCAACTCGCCGCATTTGTCGCCCGTATTGTGAAAACGAGCGACTGGCAAGCGACAAGCGTCCCAGACCCTTGCCAGAACAATGCCACACTCCCAGACTCCGACCCCAATCCTAAGGCGTAGTAGCAAAAGCATTGAAATCGTTCGAAGGCCCCAGAGGTATGGTTATGTAAACGGAGAGTTATACGGTGGAAAGAACGCTATCGATGGAGGGAGAATGAAAGGGAGCACGCGAAAGGAAAATGTGAAGGCGGTGCGGCACGTGATGTCAATACTAGCACACAACGCGCACGCGTCTCGGCAATTTCGGCTCATGCAGCGCCGAACAGTCTCCGCACAGTTGCACACTGGCCGAACGTTTCCCGACGCGGACCGAGTGTTCAGGGACTGAGATGTAAAGCTCATTTGTTTGGTGAGGTCTAAACAGGTCGCAGCAAATAAAAACCCAAACTAGACGGATGAAAATTCGATGAAAAATTCAAGATGCAATTGGAGCCCCGACGTGAAGCCCCAGAGTGCGAATAGCGTAGCTTTCGATGAAAATCAAAAGAGGAAAAGCGACTCGAGCGTTTTAAAGGCCCGTTCGGGGACTGAGGGGAGAAAGTGAAGGAAGGTGGGACATAAGATCAGGGATGAAGATTGCCGCCGAGGACTCGCCTCGCCGTGAAATGGGGAGTCTGAGATTGATAAAGAAAAATAAAGCCTGGAAGAGGTCTCCTCGACATGGCCTGCCCCGAATCGAACGAGGTCCCCACCGAAACTCGCTATGTAGAACTAGAACGATTGTGAGTGCATTGAAAATGCTAGCAGGCCGTTGGTGAGATGTCATGGATGAGCAACTGGAGCCGGACTCGGAGGAATGAGAGAAGGTTGGCAAAGAGTAATGCTGCGGTGTACCGGTCTGCGCACCGGCGTGCTGGATTAAGTACATGCCACTCAGCAGATTTGAGCAACAATATTGTACTAACAACTGATGATGTACTTGAACATACCGTCTCACCGTAAGTTGCTTCATCGCCGTGCACTTAGTCAGTGCACATTTCTCTGATTCTCTAGGGCTGCCACCCGTGCCCGTGACGGGCACGGCCGTGGATTTGACGGGCTATCCACGGCACGGGCCGTTAATTCTCCGGCCGTGAAGTTACTGAAAAAAAGTTCAACGGTACGGGACGGTCTACGGCACGGCCGTGACGGGTCAACGGGTGGGAGAAGCATACCGGAGGAGTGTTTCTTGTCGAAATATTCAAAGGATGTCGCCCCGGGTCAAGTTGACCTACATTAGAAGATGATTAGAAGACTCAGGATGCCGCGGAACACTGAGAAAGAGCCAATCACTGGTCAAAGTAACTAAAAATTACTGTCTAAGTACTCGTCAGATGCGCGAGTCTTCATAAATTGCATGCATATGCCGGCTCTAAGTTAAACCACTTGCAATGAAGTTGAATGAACCAAAATCTGATGTCCATCACGTGCGGCCATCAGACTCGGCAAATGTCCACTACGTCTGAGCTACTAGAAATGAGGTCTACGGACCTTGGACCGTAGACCGTAGACCGTAGACCATGGACCGTAGACCGTATTCCATAGACCTCTTACCTAATCTGTCTGAACAGAACTCGTCGTAGACCTCGTCGTGGAACGGTGGACCTCACTCGCAAATGTGATGGCAATGCAATGGGTCACCGTAGACCTCGCCGTGGACCGACCGGGGACGCATCAATGCGTCAAGCACATCAATTATCCGGTGTGGATTTGAAAAGTTTAATACGGTCTTGCACAGACGATATGATTGTGAGGTTGGAAAAATTCGGGAAAGCAGCAGAGTGAGGATTGGCGCTGGTGTGTGTGGTAGGAAGAGAGGTGAATGCCACCCAAAGCTTGTGCCATTGTTTCTGCCACGGCGCGCCCAAAGCAGTTGCCGAAAGTAGAAATGATCGTTCGTGGTGTATTTGGCCGATAAACAGTGGCATACGCGACAGGTCCACGTGCGGTCCACGACACGGTCTACGGGGTGGTCTACGCCGTGGTCCAAGGTTCGGTCTACGAAGTGGTCTATCTCACCAAGAATACCTCGGGTCGTGAGCGGTCCATCAACAGGTCCATCAACAGGTCCAAGAGACCGGTCCATGGACCGCTCTTCTAGTTACTCGGACGCTCACCAAATGTCGGGGGTACAAATGGATTGAAATGGTGGCTTCAGCCTGGGCTGAATGGGACAAATCATCTAATTTGGTGCATCCTGTGAGAATCAGGAGCAAATCAGCATCACTCACCGCTGTGAGTTACGCTCCCTGAAGCCGAATAAACCTCACCCGTGCCACGGCCGTGACGGCCGGTTTTCACGGCCCGTGGAAAGCAAAAGCCGTGCCGTGACCGTGCCGTGGAGTGCTCGGGAAAATCCTCGACGGAACGGGCACGGCACCCGTGGCACGGGTGCCGTAGAACCGTGGGCACGGGCACGGGCGGCAGCCCTATGATTCTCTCGCACCTCGCCGCTTTTCTGGGGTTCAGCGGGTCGAGCTCAGCTTACTCTCGAGAATGCGGGCTCTTGTAATACGTGCGATCGCCGAACGGTTCGATGAGGCTGAGTGAGGCGCGTCCTCGGGCGAGAACGCCGCGAGCGGCGAGATGAGGGAGAAGAGGGGCGGGGTGGCGGTGCTCCACGTGCGGATCTTGATGGCTGACAGTGACGCGTCGAACACACCACCTCTTCTTCCCGTTCCTCATGCCAGCGAATCCAAGTCCCAGAGTTTCAACAGCTTTCAGTGGCGCCCTATTGACTCGTAGCAATGCAATGGACTCCTTGTCCCCGACCTGGTCCGCGATTGCACCTGACGGCTGAGATCGAATGACGCGGGAACTTGAAGCAGCTGCTGTGAACTGCTGTAAAGCGATCGGCTTCAGCATTGTGGCCTTGGGATGCAAAATTGTTGATATCCTCCAGCCCATCTCAGGCATAAAATTATCGTCCAACAACTCGTACCTTTGACTCTTGCTTGCCTCTTCAATCTATGCATTCTCTGGCAACAATTAACTGTGGCTTATTGAAGAGATCACGAAGCTGAATCTTCGCTTTCCGCGATACTGCATGTATCAACGTGTCTCTTGACGTCAACCCAAATCTAGAAACGCACTCCAACAAAGCGGTGTCTTATCTGCAATTCATATTATTTCGATCGCAAAGCGGTGCAGTATCTCTTATTTAGAATCTGATCCTCATGTTCAGCGTTTCTTTCTCTGATCTGGACGGGTATAAAACTCCTCTCATCGTTCGCCACTCCTCATCACAAATTCCTACTCGACTCCACAGCAACCCCACCGACGCCGTCCCACATCTGCCCATGGCTTCATTTTGTGGCTGCTTCCCATTCCTCCGCCGCTCGAAGGCGCGGGATCAGGATCTGGATTTGACTACCACCGAGAAAGGAGTAGCGCCCACTGGCGCCTCTATGGTACCCCGTACTGCAGTCACAGCGAACCCCGACAAAACGTCCAAACCCCGTGGCGTACCTGCCGCAGTATCGCGCACCGCGCCAACTACCAGGTTACGCACAGCGCCCGGCACAGACACAGACTGGACCGCGACCAATCTGTACGGTGGCGTCACTACGAACCCTATCATCGACCCGTACTGCCCGCCTGGGGGCGCTGATGGCGATGGACATTGCGATCCGGGTGGAGACGACGGGAAATGGGATACAGGCGGGGATGCGAATTGTGGGGACAACGACGGCGGGGGCTCGTCGAACGATAACAGCGGACAAGGCGGGGACGCTGCGGGCGCCGCAGGAGGGATGGGCAACTCGTGCGGCGACGGTGGTGCGCAAACTGGCGGAACCGACACGGGACCCTCATACGATACCTCTCCATCCTACACTCAGCCTGACCCAACACCCGCTACCCAGTCATACGACCCCGTACCGTCCTACACAGCGCCTTCGTACGACCCGGGCCCTTCCTATGATGCTGGCCCTTCTTATGACTCTGGCCCCTCCTACGACGCTTCTTCCGGAGGGATTGACACGTCGTATAGCTCAAGCTTTTAGGCGGACGATACTATGAGCATTGTACTAATTCTCCAACTGTTACTGTATCCTCTTCATATTTAGCGGTAATCGTAATTACTGTCGACTTTGAGTGTTCCCGAATCTGATACCTATTTCAATTCGGTCGAGCCATGCCCACTGTTTGTGCAGACTTGTCCGACTGGCTTGTGCCGCTTAGGGGAGTTTTAGCTCGAATACGTGTCTGGTGAACGCCAAAGATGAACTAACAACAGTGAACCACATCCAATGCAGAGAATCTCTCGAAGGCACTCGTACAGTGAAAGAGGGAATAGCTTCAATGCCACGAGATGCGTGGCCTGAGTGAAGGATGGCCTGCAGTTGGACTGCAGGGCATTTAAAAAGCCCCGTGTTCTGCTCCGGCGACATTGAGATATTCGAATAGTTAACTATCTAATTGCCGAGGCTGGAACACGAACTGAGTCTCCAAGTGGCCTCTGCGTCTACAAGCTCACATTCAAACGTTCCGCGTCGCTGTGTTCCGATGGATATGAAGGCCACCGAGTCCGTATCATCCCAAGAATTACCGGAGAAATTAGCAGTGTCGCCACAGACGCAACTGAGGTGACAAAATAAATGTATGACCAATAAATCCAACACCACGTTTCTACATGTCGGCGAGTCCAAAAGATCTGTGGCCGAATGAAAAATGTGGGATTTGTTGATCCTCCCACATCCACGCGGGATAGAGGGGAGGAACCTTGAGCAATGGATGAACAATGAGTCTAACCGCTTGCGACCATCTGAATGAGAGAAGTTAATGTACGTTGGCTGAGTACCAAGTCCGCTTACCGACGTTGAACTAGACGCGAACGACTTCATGGCGGAAGCGTACTCCTCGTTCCGAGCGCCTACAAACTCAGGAATCTGCTCTTCGACCTGCTTCCAAAGGCGATGAAACCCAATCGCCCGGGAATGTTCTTCCAATTCCTCCGCATCGTCGTTGTCATCCCCCTCACGGATAGTCAGGATGTCGGAGAGACTGGGGAAGAGACGTGAGAGGTAGCGCGCCACGGATGCCGAGGTGATAATGGAAGAGGACGCGACTTCGAGCTGACAAAGCTCAGCTTGGACAACTTGTGCCTCTCCATTGGGGCCCGGAATACCGTAAGCATTGAACTCCAGAGCCAAAATGCGGAGGCGGGGGCAATGACGAGCGATGGAATGGAGCGATCGCATAGTGAGCGTCGGAAGTGGCCGTCCAAATGTATGCGGCATGGAGTGTGTGAGCGAGAGATCGTCCAGGCGAGTCCATGCCGCTGCCAATTGGGCAACGGTGGCATCCTCGAGGTCGTATCCAGCGGGTGACACGATGGACAGGTTCTCGATGTTAGTGAAACAAGCGAGGATTTTTAACGCGGCTCCGGAGATGGTGTGGGTTTTCATAACACCAGGCAACGTAGTCGCATTGTTTCCCAGCGCGAAAAATGTCAGGGAGTCGTGTGCACACGCTGCTTCCACTGCTCGGAAGAGGGTTTCGGTCGCTGCTGCAGTAACCCAGGTAGCCAAATCGATTCGCATGGAAATGAAGGGGTTGCCAGAGAAGCACCGGAGGAATGCGGTGACCAGTTCAACAGCGATGGGCCCTATTACGAGGCGACGAAGCTGAGGAAACATCGCAGGATCGCTTCGACCGATGTCGGTAAACATGCGTGGGATTTCCACCAACTCCAGCTGGGCGAGCTCGGGAAATGTGGCGATGTGCTGCATGGCAGCCATAGTCGGGATGCCGACAGTCAAGGATTCGACCCGTCGTAAAGCACAGACGAGAAGGGAGATAGCAGCATCGCTGTGTTCTGATCGGGGTTGAAATGATATCGAAACATGGCGGAGCTCCGGACAAGATGTGGAAAGAGTTGAAAGGCGGGAGATGTTGTGAATATTGCCCTCGCAAACAGTTTTGATCTCCGTCAACCCAGGAGGACAGAATATCCGGATGGGAAAGAGGATCGGGTTGCTGAAAGGCCAGGTGAACTTCCTCAGGTTAGGGAATAAAAAGCCGCCCGGACAACACTCGCTGAGGGCCAGCAGAATCTCCGTCACTCCGTTGTAGGGATATTCCAATTCCAGGATTTTCACTCGAGGAGTGTAAAGGAGGACTCTGGTCCAGTCGGTGGAAAGTATGGGTCGGAGCATACGCTGCAGGGAGAATACGGTTAATACAATGTAAGGCAAAGAAAAAGAGGACAAAGAAAAGCACCCAAACGCGAGTGTACGAACTCCCGAGCAGCGGAGACGAGGAGAACAAATCTGCCGGAAAGAGAAGTAGGAACGGCGTGAATCCGGATTGCTGTTTCCAAAGCATGTTAAGTGCAGGACCATTGAATAGTGTGCAACTTCTCGCCAGGGAAGAAAGTGCCACCCCAGCACGATCTGGCGGCAACATGTACGGCGAATCTGTCATGGGATCCAGGTTGGAGCAGACGAGATCGATAATTTCTAGGATTCCCAGACAGCGATGCATTGTGAGAGTATGGAGGCGGGCACCCGGGCCAGAGGTGGTGGCAGAAAGAGGTGAAAAGTGCACGTGACGGTGTGACCGCATCATTGATGCTAAGCATCGCCACAGAACGCGGCTTGCTTCATACCAGTGGCAGTGCACGACATCCGCTTTCTGACGCACCTCTCAATCGACCATCGGCGCTCCGAGGCTTGTACTCAAACCAGAGGAGTCCTTAATAACTCTACCGGCACCATATCGACCGGTAGGTGGGTTTGCTCGGATAGCGGACGCTGCGGTCTCTAACGATAGATACTAGACAGGGCGATGCATCGGTTTGCCACCGTCCTGACCAGTAATCGTCCTCCCATGGAGCAGGAGCCGCTGGGGACTCGATATCTTATTCAAGAGCTGTATTTGGACCCGCAAGGCGGGAAAATTTCTGAACCGCTTGCGCTGAGTATCTTGGAGGCCAGCTGCTGCGCCCACCGATGGCGGCATCTCTTCGTGGAGTGTTCTCTATGCCATTCGTTCCCGCGGAGATCCTGAACAAAGTTTTCGTCGCATGTCAAGACGAGTCTCCATGAACCGGAGTACGAAACTACCGATCCATATCGTGCACCTAAGTCCTCACTCATGTGTGTTCTCGATGGCGCATGATAGCGCTTCGTACCCCAAGACTTTGGAACAATGTCCGCCTCCTCACAGACAGATTTGTAGGTGGTCGAGAAACATTTGTCAAGGAAATCCTCGCCCGCTCGTGCCATGCGCCGTTGTCAATAACTCTCGCAACCTCGCCAGACTGCAGCGTCACAGGCATGGGAAACGACGTTGAGAAACGCTGGCTGGACATTGTCTGGGATTCTTCTCACAGACTTCGACATATCTCTCTCGACATTCATCCGGAAGACGCCGGATCGCAGACGTTCCCCCGCCACACCGCGTTTCCCCAATTGTCTCTGCTGGATATATTGATTATTGGAGACGGCGACGCAGACACGCACGCAATCTTCGATTCCTTTGGGTCAGCGCCTTTGCTTCGCTCCCTCGCGTCGCGTCTACTTACTACAATTGGACACTGTGTTCCCGACAACCGCAGCTTACTAAACTGAATATCGATGCCGCTCTCACAACATTTGGGGCCGCGACATCTTGGTGCAGTGCACAGCCCTTGAGAACAGCGACACTGCAAAACCTTTCGTCTGGTACAACGACGACCTTCCTCCACCGCCGGACATCTGCACATTGCGCCATCTATCCGAACTTGATGTCTCGATCGCGCCGGGCACAGGTGTAGCAGATATTCTGGACGCATTTTCGTTCCCCCAGTTGACCTCTCTCTCCATCGCATCGAGCGCCTGGCCGGGTCAACAGAATCAGTCGACCGAGTCGCTTCTCGCCGTCCACGCGCGCTCGCAGTTTCCCCTCACCCACCTCTCGCTCGTCCGACAGGACCTCACTCTGCCCAATTTCATCTTGCTACTCGGTGTCCTCCCCACTTTGGAAACACTACTGATCAAGCACTGCGACTCCATTACTGAGTCGCTATTCGAAATGTTAGCGCGCCATCCGGCCGCGCCCGCGGATGCGCCAGCGCTCACCCATCTGCACCTCGCAGTTTTCGAAATTCGCCCTGTCAACCGCATCGACGGGGGCGTCGTTGCGCGTGCGGTGGAATACCTTGCCGCGTGTGCCGGGGAGTCTGCCAGCGCTTTCCCCGACTGCGCAGTGTGCGCCTCTTCCGCCGACGCCCGAACTATATGCAGTTGAAACCTGAGGATGATGGGGAGGAGCGGGTGGCAGCTATATGCGCCACGGGGTTCCTTGTCAATCGGTATCAATAAGGATGGCGGTTCTTTGGTCAAGGTTTTCTGTGAGTATCCAGCTTGTCCCATGGCTTACCTTCGTGGGTAGTTGACCTCTCAAAGTAGAGTATTTCACAAGCATTGCCCTTGTACTCCAGCCGTCAATTAGTCCAACTGCAAATTCCTGTGAATTGGCTCTCCACCTTCGTATCGGTACAAGCTCCGGATCCGGACCTTTAATGGGTTGGAACCATCGAGCTGAAGGAACCCTTATTTTGAACTCATGTAAATGGGACCCCTTGTTCCTTGGGCCTTCACTCTCCAATTGAACCAAATTTCCCCTCAATTCAACGGACAACGCAGCTTCGGGTGCATCAATCGCTGCATCGCATGGTCCCTTTGGGACCCATGGCGGACGGTCCGTGCCTCCACACTTGGAAAACCATTCTGCCTAGAGGTGCCGTTCGGGTTGGCGTTGGGGAGTGCTAAGGTACGAAGTTTCTGTTGCGTTCTTGCCTGACACGAGTCCAGTCTACTTCACCCTTCCCTCGGTTTCTTCGGTGAAGGTTCAGGGTGTTGTGTGGTTGAACAGGTATCAGATCATAAAATAAAGGGCGGAAATATAGGAAGAACTTTAATGTCCTCGAAGTCAGCAAAACAAATTGTTGCGATTGGACAGGTTGAAAAGTTGAGGTTGACGGCGCGGCACCAGGGCGGCCGGTGTGACTGGGACAACGTGACTGATGTGACCTGCCCTCTCTTTCTTCCACACCACCAGCACATCCGGTGCTTGAAGACACGCATCGCTACAGCTTCGCCGCTGTGGAGTCTTCTTGATGCCAGGACGTACCCGAACACGATTTATTGGCAGGACTTCTTCAGCTAAATTTCGTTTGACAGGTATACGGCGTTTTCTGAAACTTTTCTTACGCTGCCCGTCTGTCACGGCGATTTTTAGTCTGCGCTTCCATGCATCGCATGCCCATTCCGCCTCATCTCCCTCGTGCTCACCAGAGCGGGATAGCCAACCTTGGAACTTGTGCTGGCTATTTCCTTTGAATCAAGGTCGCCTTCGCCTCCTCAGATCATCCCAAAAGCTGTAATTTTGACGGCTACCTGCGTCCTCATCGTAATTAGCAGGTGCGGCGGTGCCTTTGATCCTCGTAGCGGTCAATTTGAGAATAAATCCTCTGCCACCGCCGTGATATGTCTCTTTCGCGGTGCAGCGGAACAAAATGCGGCGAGCGGCCTTTTACCAACGTAACAACAGACCACAACAGACCCACCTCTCCCCACCTCGTCTCCCACCATGGCTTACGCTCGCGAATCTACTTACTCTGACTTGAAGCAGGAGGAGTTCGATCCTTATCAGCTCTACGAGAAGCCCGTCCCACCACGAAACTTTGGGTATGAGCCGTCTGTCAAGACTGCTGTCGATGCTTATTTTTATTCCCCCAGACTGGTCAAGCGGCCTCTTTTATCCCACCTGCTGGGATGGCCTGCCCTCGTCGTTCTCGGTCAGCTGTTGCTACAAGCGGTGGGCTGGGGCTTCCTTGCCGCAGTCCGCTCGCGGGGAGAGGTGGCGCTACCGCTGCATATGGCACTTTCGGCGAACGAAAACCCTCATATCGTGACGTTCGTAGCGACACTCATTTCAACGGTCCTCGCCGGGTGTTCAAGTTTGTGCGTGCCAACAAGAGGTCGAGATTTTACTCCCTGACCGCCTCCCTAGTTTGTTCTCGTATGCGCTCCGCAAATCGATGTCACTTTATCTACTGCGACCCGTGTCGCTTGCCGCCTTGGGAGCTGGTGTCAACATAAGCATGCGATCTCTCGTGTTCCACCGCCGTCATTGGAAGTGGCCGGCGGTTTCGCTCCTCTGCCTCATAATGGCAGGGGTCCAAACATCCGCGTGCGTCCTTTGACTGGCTCTGCTACAAAATCTTATCTTTTTAGTTGGTCGACCCTTATAACCCCGGTGCACATTGTGCTATCTACGCCTTTAGTTGGCCGCGACCTTGATCTCTTGAGCCCGACTCTTCAACGGCTTTGGGACTCCGACGACAGTGTCAATTTTTGTGCCCTTGAAAGTTGTGCGTGCTATGATACCACCACCCGAGGGTGCATACCACTCAGTCCATATGTTCCAGTGGTGGATAACGCAGGGATTGCAGGTCTTTTGGATAGTAGTTCTGCGAAAGTGCAATCCTACCTGGGATTGCCAGGGGTGGTTTCCTTGTTCGGCCAGAGCTTTAACGCTTCTACGCGTACGTGTTTCTTTGACTGCTTCCTCGTCCTATCTCACAGTACACAACAGACGGCATTTTACCAGCCACGTTGAACAATGACAGTGCCTTGTCCTTGCTTTCCAGTACCCTGGCGCAAAGCATTGGTCCACGTCATAGAGGCATCTCAGGTAGTTACTCGATGACTCAGCAAGGTGAAGCTATACTCGCGTGCATTGTACAGCGGTGGTTGCATCTTTAACGGTTGTATTCTGCAGGGTTTACTGCCAGTGTGTCATGTAGTCCGCAAAATCTGACTAAAACAACTTCCCCCCCTGTCGAGTTGGCGAATTTTTCCTCTCCAACCAACGCTGTGTGGGGCGAAAGTTTGGAAGCAGGAGTCAGCATTCCAAACATCACCTACGTGGTGACAAGCGCTACTTGCGCAGGCGGGCCCTTTGAAGTGAACAACACCCAGTTTTTCGTCTCTTCGGAAGGCGGGCACGGGTACATGTGGGCAATCGGATGCTATCCAACACCGGACGTCTCCAATTACAGTAGGCATCCGCACTGATGAAAAGCCTCACGCTGACTCTCATACATTTAGCCCTCATTCTTCAAGGTTCCGAAGATTATACCGATATAACTAGTCAGTGGTTCACGGTGTGTCAGATTGCCCCGGCCACCAGCGTTGTCCGTGTCGACTACGCCGATGACGCTGCCGGGATCAGCGGAACCTTGGAATCACTTGGTCCACCTCTCGCGGATGCCAGTGGATTCGCAGGGGGCTTTCCCATGAACATATTCTATGCTTTAGTGTTTACACAGCAGTCGCCGCTTGGGAATGGACTGGGTGATCAGCTACTACGTTTGTTGAAGATCCCAGGTGCACACCACCCAGCGGCAATTGTTGTAAGTGTCATACAGGATGTGATCGTGCGTTATCCCATTTATTTGCAGGAACAATACGTGCAGGGGGCCTGGGAATACAGTGGAACCGTATGTATCTGTTCTTGCCATTTCACCGTGTCTTACGTTTCCGTCAGGCCTTGCGCCAATGTCTCGGGGAGCATTTCGGCCCCGTGTTACCAACCAATATCAGCGTGCCGAATAACGGAACGTGGACTACACAGACGCTGGGCTGGAAACGTTTTTCGACTGGGACAACCCTCTGGATCGTCATTCCAGGCCTTTTTATGGCTTGTTCTACGGTCGCCCTGGTGCTCGTCGCCGTCTACCGCCATGGCGGGGAAATGCAAACTCACACGACCACCTTCGATCCCTCCGACCCGCTTCACCTGATCGCTGCTGCGGCTGCCGGTGGGCTGAACAACGTGTTCAGAAGTTTGCGGAATAAAGATATCGACGAGGGAGGGAAGACCAAGGTTGTGCTAGGGTCCGTTCCCGGTCGAGGTCCGGCGCTTGTTCGTGCAGACGAATATGCGCCTTTGTCTGCGGCCACTCCATTGACACCCATGTAATGTCCACGATCGGACGCGTCGTCATCCTGATGTCTTACCTGGGAGTCGTATAACTTTAACTTATCAACATTACACGGACCGCTTTCAAATATCGTCGCACGGACTTCGTTGTATTTATGTAAAGCGATTCACATTCGTTCACCTATGCAGCACGGAAACACTCCATTGTTCCTTCTGTTTGAAAGCCTGATTTTCTAGGTAGGTTGATTCACCTGCTGCCCAACGGACCGCGCAGCGGATCGTCAATGTTGAGCTGACTGTGGAAAACATAGAGGGAGTTATTTACTGATCTTGCATGCTACCTCTGGTATCAATAAGTGCTGGAGGATTCATTGCTGCTCGCGTGGAAAATGATTTTTGAACAGCAGCTCGGCTTTCTCGGGGTTGATTTGACAGCACTGATTCCACCAGAGGCTGTACAAATTGGAAGGCGGTAACTCACGAACTCATCCACTTCTTCCACGTTCTTGGGATCGCATCGCGTTCGTCGAAGTCTCTACTAGACAACACGCCACAAACCTCTGCAGAATCCAGATACGCACGCATTTTACGTCCCAAACAAAACCAGATTGTGATCCAAGATCTTGATACTCGGACCGTGAGTCGGACGAGTGAGTGACTGACTCTCGTTGCTCCCCTGGAACCAAGAACGGGGTTTCTATCTTGCAATGTCCATGATCCTCAAGATTTTCCCGCTGTCGGTGGCAATCATCGATCTTCCTTTGCAGGGCTGATTCTTGGCCAGATGTTGACATGTCTCTTCACGACAAGCGAAACTCTGATGCACACTCGCAAACACGTTCCGCGACGCCACGGTCGATTCCCATGGGATCCTCTTTCTTTCCCCCACTTCCTCCCAGACCTCTTTCTTCCCTTTCGCGTGTTGCCGGTAGAGAATGCGAGCCATTCCTTTGCTGGCTGCCCTGTGGATGTGCTTGTTTACGCTCTCCTCACTCCTTCTCATGAAGCTGACTCAAATTGGACAGCGCCGCCCTTCCTTTGGCTCACGCTCTCATTATCGTCCTTCCGAGCACCAGTATAACCGTTGGCAATTTCACCATAACATACCAGAGCGAGGCGGCCGACCCAACGGGCAATCTCACCTTCTACATCTCGCACCTGGGCGGCGTCGGGGGATATTTAACCTTGCAGGGGGATGTTCCACCGCATACGACCCCTACGAAGCTTCAGCTCAGTCTGTTCGATGACGATGGTGACGGGTGAGTCGGGCACGATTGGATCTGCGGCCTGCGCAGTTGGATTCATTTTTTTTTCGCAGTCAGCAATGGGCGGTGGCTGCGGGGCCTAGTACACAGAGGTGCGCCGATATATTCCCACCTGTTTCGGCGAGAACGCATGTTGATTTGCATCCAGCGTCGATGGAATCTTCGCCGTATCTGACCCCCTCCTCATACTTCCCGCATCGTCGTCGTCCGCATCTGCATCTGCATCAGCCACGGCGCCCGTCCAATCCAGCGTAACACCCTCGAGCTCCGGTGCTTCTTCCCCGCCAACAAGCCCTTCATCTTCTGTCCCGACCGATACCAGTGTCTCGTCCAATGCAACACCGTCTCCGTCCGCGAGTGCGGTTGTCAGGTGTGCATCACTGTCCACACACCCGCAGTGCGCAAATAACTGACTCAACGAATTATTTAGTCCCCCGAAATCCTCGCCCTCCGTCGGCTTGATCGTGGGCGTTACTAGCGTTATCGCCCTCCTCCTTATCCTCCTGCTCTTTGCATTCCTCCTCGTCCGCAAACGTCGTCGGCGTCGCAACGCGCGCATGGAGCTCGATCCGGAGCCCGCGTTTTTATCACATGCCGCCTTTGCCTCTGCGCAGGGCTCGAGCTCGAACGCAAGCTTCGCGCCAAAGGTCGAGCCTTTCATGTCCACGGCCGAGTCAAGCGTCTCGCCGACGAGCACCTCCGCCCCGACGGCGCTGAGCAGCAAGGCTGCGCAGGCGCGGCAGGAGTACCTCCTGAATCAAATGCGAGAGGTGCAGTGGCAGCTGCAGGCCTTGCAGGGCCGGGGTACGTCCTCTGCCGCTCCCCCGACGTCTGCTCCCTCTTCGAGTGGCGTCGTCTCCCCGTCTGCGAGCGAGTCCGCGCTGAGCGGGACAACGGATGGGAGCGGGCTGGCGCAGGCGCGGCAGCAGAACGAAGCACTGCAGGAGCGCATACGCGCGCTGGAGCAGCAGTTGCAGTCGCAGTGGGCGCTTGGTTTGTCGGACGAGCCGCCGCCGGGGTATTTAGAGTGAGAATGTGTATTTTGTTTGTCTTTGCGGGTTGGATGCAGATTGCGTGAATGCGTGAAGCTGAGAGGGACTGGCTGTAGGAAAATGGACCTAGTTATGTCCGTTTAGGCGCCGGTTTACCACTGAATCCTTCCGTTGGTTGATTGGTTGACAATTGTGGTTGACCAATGGTTGACTTTGAGACTTAGGATTTCACTCGTAGAGCTGGACTGGATCCTGATGTACCATACCCTCCGGGAACGTATTCCCCCATGAATTATACCCACCTGGTCAGCATTTCCTCGCCAGTAAAGCTGATCCTGAAAGAGTTATAGTTCATAAAAACCTCCTTCTGCGAGTCTCGAACTCAGTGACATCTACAAACATCATCCGTCACGGCTTCGTCACATCAAAACGACTCCACAATCCACCACCACCTCGACCACCCCCGAAAACCTATTACTTGCCTGTCCCTCCATATGCATCGCTGCCTTGGTATCCTGGAAATCATCGAAGCCATTTGCAATAGCTTGGATCCCACAGTCACCGCGCCCTCGCGGTATTGCCGTGAGGCTCGCGGCGCATTGGCGTCACTCGCCAGAACTTCCACAGCATTGAGCGACCCCGCTCTCAATATGTTGTGGAAGACGCTCAACAGACTCGACCCATTCTTTGGGACTTTCCCCCATGATCTGTTCACACCGTCCACGGAGGGCCCTGGCGATTATGAACGCGTCTGGGTGCGTCAGCTTGTCCTTCGAGTCGTTAATGCTTAAATTTCAACTCATATCAGGGTCTGGTACGACCTATTTTGGCCGGGGACTTAGCGCGCCCTCTGCAGTACGCTTTACGGGTCAAAATTCTGACCATCGCCTGGTACGAACCTGAACGAGTCTCGGAGGTCTTGCTATCTCTCAGCTCGTGCTGGCCCGGCGGGCTTCTCTTTCCCAACCTCAGAACGTTGCAATGGGCTCCCGGCCGCGGGGTCAACTTCGCACCCCTGCGCATTTTCTGTCCCCCCACCCTGACTTGGATTCACTTTGCGTGCCAAGGGTCCAATACCACCGTATCCCTCCTATCGACGTTGGCAGCCTCGTGCCCCGGGTTAAAACACGTCTCC
The DNA here is from genome assembly GCA_029449255.1 of Mycena polygramma. Classification (NCBI taxonomy): domain Eukaryota; kingdom Fungi; phylum Basidiomycota; class Agaricomycetes; order Agaricales; family Mycenaceae; genus Mycena; species Mycena polygramma. The sequence continues at coordinate 94,994 of JARKID010000144.1, read as the reverse complement.
CTGGACTTCGGGTCCATGACAATGCACGTCGAGAGCGCCACCTCCGCGTTTATCTGTGGATTGCAGCACATCGACACTTTGCACATGGGTGCGCCAACCAGCGAAGCGCTACGACACATAGCTCAGTTACCGGGCTTAAAATCACTGGAATTGACTGGAATCCCCTCCCCGCTGTGGGACTCAACGCTTCTCCCTTCCCCGATGTTCCCTCACCTTCAGCGCCTCGTCCTGGGACCGCTCGATATTGAGCTCGCCCAAGACTTTATTTCCTGTTTCTGTCCCTTGCCGTTGGTTTCGCTCCATTTCACCCTGGACAGATGCGTCACCGCAGCAGAGACGGCTGGGTTATTCGACATCGTACGACTCACCTTCTTACCCGCGGCTCTCCGCTCTTTCACCTTCCAAAGCGACGTTGGTCGGTTGCCTACCGGCGCGCGGGAGGCCTACAGGATCAACGCCCGGGTCGTGGACAAACTCTCTTGCTTCCGCGAGATCACCACGGTGTCCATCATGTCGCCCGTTGGATTCGATCTGGACGACGCTGCCGTAGACATACTGGCGGCGGCGTGGCCCCGCCTGGAAAACCTCACACTGGAAACAAGGGTCCTATCTCCTCCGATACAGCTCACCTTTCACGCCCTCCGTTCCCTCGCCTTACACTGTCCCCGCCTCAATTCCCTCGACATGGAATTCGATGCTACGTCCAACCCGCCCAGCAGTTCCGACGAGCACGTCGTGAATGAGAGCCTGGAAAACCTCAACGTCGGAACGTCCCCGATCGCAAAGCCGGGACGCGTCGCACGCTACGTCTCGCGGCTTTTCCCCAATCTATCGTCGATAACGACAGTCCGCGATGGGGAGGATAACGAGGATCCGGAGGAGGTCGAGCAACACGGAGAGGCGATTTCGTGGCATCGCCTGTGGAAGCAGGTTGCGGAGCATGTGCCGGAATATGTCCTTACGCGCCAGGAAGGGCAGGCGTCGATGCAGTCGTAATTTTACGGCGGGTCCTTCCGCTCGATACAACGCCTAGCTATAGATTACCCCCGTTCGCCGATGGTTGTCTCCTGCACTTCCGAGTATCGACAGCAAGATAAAGGCGCAGACAACTTCGAGTGGGGGAGGAGTCAGATACGGGCGTGATCTTACCTTTGAAACCACGGGTCGGGTTAGGGTCGGGTTACCAAACGAAAAATGTGCGGTCAAAATGTGCATATTACTGCTGCATAGCCTGATCCCGAGTCGAACGGGGAGTCCCACGAAATCATTCGTCACCCTCTTATGGGAGGTGGGTGCGGACCGTACGCTACCAGGATTTTCCCTACAGCACTGGATCAACATACTGCTCTCGTCCATCCACTTCTCGTTGTCAATTTCAAATATCGGTGCGCAAGCTCCCTATCGGACGCGTAGCGAACTATTTTGTTAGCTCGATCGAAGGCGCACGAGCTATTTGAAGCCACTTTCGAATTTTAAAAGTTCTTCGAGGTTTTGTGCGGAGTTGCTATTTTTATCGCGAGTGGGCTCCACCGCGTCGCCCATCGTCGTTGAAACAACCCTCGGTTACCTCCATCGTTTGAGCTTTTTACTCCCTTCAAGTTGGAGGTTCTGAGCAATGCACGTCGGGCACACACCCGCAGGTTACCTCGACATTCTGCGTCAAAAACGGAGAGATTCGGACCAGGGTTCCAAATTGGGTAGGCACTCCACAGCTCCACTCGCTAAAACTCTTGTTCTCAAATTTTAAAAGAAAGTGCTTGAAAAGTGGTTTCAAATAGCCTCTATTCGGAGAATGTCCTGGAATGCAGCCCATTCCCAAGTCGAATGGTGGCCTACTGAGACGCATGAAACAATGGTGTGTTGTGTACATTTCTTCCGGGTTCTGTGCATAATCTGGCATAGGGTCAACTCGGATGACTGCCGTGGTATCTTTTCTCTCTTTTCCCCAGTGGATTGGTAAATTGCTAATCTCCGGGTACCCGTCGCCCCGGTTGTCTGGTGGTATCATTCACTGCGAGGGCTTGCTTGCGCATACTTTTGGGGCGCAAATTTTGGATTGTTCGCTGATCGGGTTTCTTTGAGCGGTTCGATCCACCGTCCAATAGGGTAGCGTTCATTGGTCATGTTGAGAATTCTACCTTGTCGAACGTGAGAGGGGCGATAAATTTAATCGCAAAAGACGTCTATGAATACATTTTCACTGCGCTATGTTCTCTTCAACACCGCTAGCTTGGTCCATTTCTCACGATCTGTGGGAAGGATAAACACATTTCAGTAGACCTCTCTTTGCCGCGAGAATATCACGGAGGCCAGTACTCATATTTTCTGCAAACCCAATGTGGGCTCATTGTGAACACAGGATATCCGAAAGAATATAATAATGCGACTATACCACGGGCGACAGCAGGACTGTACGAGAAGCGTCTGATAAGGAGGTTGTAGTGCGGTTATAAGCCGTCTAATTTGAGGTTTCGCGACAGACCGAAGGCATGAAAGACTTGACAAACGGGGGCAGATGCCGGTCCATGTGTAGCCGATTTTTTCGCCCACGACAGACATACTTTGCGAGCTTCAACCCCGGAAAGCCTGCACGATTGCATTATTGGACAATGGAACAACAACTTTGAGCCCTTGATTTTCACACAGCGGCGAGCTTTTGCATCCCGTAGGATCGGAACATGCATTCGGGTGCCTTACGGTCTAGTTTGCGCGCAGAACAGACTCTATCCGTTATCCCGGTCACTGGACCGGTAGTACGCAAGCTTCCGGACAGACACGGTCGCGTTGGACCGACGTGAAAGTGTTGACTGGACCCGCTTTCCAGTCGAGCTAGATCGTTGCTCGGTGGGTGAACAAGCCGTCCCAAGTCAGCGGAAAATGGCTGCCAAGGAAGTATAAAAGCAAGGTTGCAAAAGCCCTGAGATAACAGGCTTCACCTGCTCATTTGCCTTACGGTCAACCACCCCCGGTCGCGATGTTGTCTACCTCATTTGTTCTGCTCGCCGCACTCGCCTCTGTTTCCAATGGTACTTCTTCTCCTCCTCTCCTCAGTATGGCGAACTCATGGGCGATATTCAGCGGCGCTTACTCGTCGTGTTGCGTGCGCCGACGGCACCATGGTGTCGAACGGTGCCTGCTGTGCTCTAGTCCCCGTGCTGCAAGATATCCAGCAGAACATGTTCCAAGACGACGCGTGCGGCGATGCTGCTCATACCGCTCTGCGCATCTCCTTCCACGATGCAATCGGGTTTTCGAACTCGGACCCGAGCATGGGGTGAGTAATATCCAGCTCTACGCTGCAGATGCCGCAACTGATCAATGCAACAGTACTGGTGCAGACGGATCCATCCTCATCTTTGCGGAGACTGAGCTCGCCTTTGACGCGAACCTGGGTATTGCCGACGCCTTCAACCTCGAGGCGTCGTTCGTTCCGCACCACAACATCTCTGTTGCCGATTTGTACGACCTTTCGTTAATGGGTTCGCGGCGCTCCTACTGAGATCTATGTTAGCATTCAGTTCACGGCTGCAGTCAGTCTCACCCAGTGCCCCGGTACCGTTCGCCCGACGTTCATGTTCGGTCGTGTCGACGCGACATCGCCGGCGCCGGATGGGACCGTGCCCGAGCCTTTCGGTAAGTGCTCACCCTGCACAAATCAGCATTAGGCTGACTTCCTCTGCAGATGGCGTCGAGAAGATTCTCGCTCGCATGGGTGATGCCGGCTTCAGCCCTGCAGAGGTTGTCGCGCTCCTCGCGTCGTACGCAATTTCTGCAATTTAAATTGCTCCCCGCTCACTCTCGTGTTAGCCACTCGATCGCTGGAGCCGACGATGTTGACCCAACCCTCTCCGGCCTGCCCTTCGACTCCACGCCCTCGACCTTCGACACGCAGTTCTTCGTCGAGACCCAATTGCGCGGCACCATGTTCCCGGGCACGGGCGGTAACCAGGGCGAGGTTGAGACTGCGATTGAGGGCGTGCTGCGTCTCCAGTCCGACTCGGATCTCGCGCGCGACTCGGCCACCGCCTGCCTCTGGCAAGCGAACGTGAACAACCACGCACTCATGGCGTCCTCTTTCCAGGCGGCATTCGCCAAGATGCAGGTCCTCGGCCAGGACGTGTCGAAGATGGTCGACTGCTCCGAGCTCATCCCGGTGCCCCCGCCCCTCCCCGCCAGCGCCGCTCAGGCATTCTTCCCCCCGGGCCTCACGTCGAATGACGTCGAGCAGGCGTGTGCCACGACACCGTTCCCGCAGCTCCCGACTGCGCCCGGCCCCGCGGAGGCTGTTGCGTCGATGTACGTCTTCCCCTGAATTGCAGCGGACAAAACTGACAACGCGCCTTGTATTGCAGTGTTCAAGACCCTGCCACTGACGGCCCGTGCGATGACGATGGCCAGGGTTGCTCTCCTACTATCTTGGGTCTCAAGGCTACCGCTTGATGCGCCTGAGATTGTTAGAAATGAGCGGATCTGCTCTTGCTGTACCATTACTTTCCTTATCCACGGTCTCCTGTTGTTGAACGCCTCGGTTGAAATATATATGCATTGGTGACTCCTAGAAAACAGTTTATACTTGAGCGCTGCGATTAACTCAGGTAAGTCAGTGTCGAATGTTGGGACGAAGATTGAACTGAACCTTTGGCGCGATAACTCGGTGATGTGCATCAAGCAAGGGACACATCCAAAAGAGCCCAACACAGCCCACCCTGAATCAAACAGGGTCCCCACCGACCTTGCTAATTAAACTCAAACCGACCAGAGAATTGTGGACGAAGTAGCAAGAAGCGACAAAGCTAGCGCAGAATCCGGGGGTGAATGTTGCACGTGCGATCCAGGTTCAGTTTCTCCGCCGCAAATTGGAGTCCATAGCAGTTTAGAAGGCGTAGCTAGGAGAAGAGGAATCGAAGCCGAAATGAAGCGAGTGCCCAAACGTTTCCTGGATTAAAAGAGTACGCCGTGTGGAGTATCCGAAGCCACGACAGGAGAATCTGGAAACTGGCGCGCATGAGGCGATATCGGAAATGGATCGTCGAAGGGACGAGGGAGAACAGTTAACTGGCCAAGAACTGGCATTGACAGCGATTTGCGGGGTATGCAGTACTAGTCAGAACGCCCCCGGCCGTTAGGATTCCAACACAACGTCAGGATGTGAAAGCTATAGCCCAGCCAGTGTCGATGGGTGGTGGAGGGAGAAAAGAAGAAGTGACGTGGCGGTGCCGCCATCAGATAGTCCCTCGTGACCTCGACGCGTCGCGCGTGGGGACAAACAGCACCAAGCTTATGCGCGTCGAGGCTGCTGTAATATGACGGCTCAAAAATGCTGGACTAAAAAAACCGATAGCCGTTGCTTGAACTCTGCAAAGTCGAAGGAGGATCGTAAGTAGAACGGCTTCACCGCTGGTATTAGTTCTGATATCTCGCGGTTCTCCGGTAGTTTCAAAAATAACACTAGTCAACTTCCTTCTGTACATCAACGTCTTACCTTGCCAGCTATTCAGGTCTCGGGTCTTACGATTTTACACAGAAGGCCCGCTCGCATATGGAATGCATCCACCACTGATGATCAGCCAGGACTGTGACTCTGGTGGAGACCCTGTTCGGTTCGGGGGCGGGCCATGAAGGCGGGGAGATGAAGTCAATTCCCCCCCCCCCCCCCCCCATAATCTGTCTTCCTCGTGCATACCATCAGTGCAATGCTCCTAGCATTGCGAATGCATACCTTGGATGATACGAAAACCTTTTGTGGGGATCCAGTTCGATTAAGGGACGGCCATACGCATGAAGGGATGTATCGCTTCTTGCGAACTTCAGCCACTCGCGTGGGACCATACTCGCTGATAAGACGTAATGTCGAAGGGCTTGTATCTCTCGGGAAATGCAACGGACTTTGAGTCGGGCATGGAGCTATGCGATGATTTAGAGGATCTAAAATGAGCTGGGCATACAAACAAACTATGAACAAATCCGACGAGAAGGGCTGCTAAAGATATTGGATTCTCCGCGCTGCAAGGCTGGGCGACCGCTCCGAATCAACGTACTGTGGATAAAGTCGAGTAGGGGAATGTTACCTTGTTGAATGAAACAGCCTCGTGCGCCTAGTATTTGCATGTCGAACCAGTGTTGAGTCCCCGTTTCCCGAAAAGAACCTGGAAGCAAGAGCCAGGAAAAAGACAGTGCGCTTTGCTCGGCAAATGGCCCGTCCCCGAATCGAACAGGGTCCCCATTGAAAGTCGTCGTAATGACGGAAACGATCGTGGGTGCATTCCGTCAACTGCATTGGCGTTCTGTTCAAATCACATTCAGAGGAAACCAAGCAAGTGAAAACCTCGCACCGGCATTGACTTCACAGGTTTCCAGCAAGACGCGGAGATATCTTGCAAGTTCGAGGAACTGCGAATTCAATCGGCACTGTTACTGTCAAGAATGGAATGCTGAGAGCGACATATCGAAAAAGAATGGTAGTCGGCCGGGGGCCCACAGCCGCCCCCGAATCGAACGGAGTCTCCACTGTAACTTGTTGTTCTCACTTGATTGTGATTGCCTTCCATACGCAAACGGGTCTTAAGGCTAAGGATTCAGTGGTGCTATTCCCTGGTGTATCAAAGGCACAGAACAAAAGGAGGAAAGAAAGGATGGAATTTCCGTGATGCCCACAAGCCGGACTGTATATTTGCACGCTCGCGAGGAAGTGGAGAAATGGGGTTTCTCACAATGTCGAAGCCAATCAGTGGTAGTCTCCCTAGTCAGACCATAGATCAAGATTTTTTTTTTTTTTGAGAAAATCAAAAGTGAAAAAATAACCTGATATATGAATCAGTGGGCCGATTTGCGAGTTCGAACGCTGTGAATCGCAGTAAAGCTCACTGGTGTAGCATCGTGGAAACACATATGTGAGACGTTGCACGGTGCACCTGGCAAAAGCGACGGCAAGTGCTACCTTACGGCCCGCCCCCGAATCGAATGAGGGCCCCATTGTCTGGGCAGCACGGAAACAACAGTGGGCGTATTCTGACACAAGCAATTATGTTGTGAGTTCCCTGACGCGATGTGTTGATTCGAAGGACGTAGGATGAACGAAGAGGGTATTGCATTCGCTGTCGCATCTCCAGGTTCGGAGTGAGAGTGACGACGGTCAGTTTAGTTTAGAATCGCGTCATTGGGTTTTGGATCGCACACGCGTGTGGCACCTCGTACGACCGACGCACCTCAGATACCAGCAAAAGGCGGGGAAAAAATGGGTCAGATCGGCAAGCAACACGGCCGCCCCCCGCATCGAACGGGGTCCCCACCGAACCATGACTGTTATACGAGTTGCGGGTGCATTCCATATGCGAGCGGACCTTCAGACTGAGCTTTTGTATCACGGTCGGAATAAGAGGTGAAATTTTCGGAAGGGCATTGGAATCTGGATTCGCTGCAGCAGTCATATCTCGCGGCCCACCATCTTGGAATACTGGAGAGGAGATCAATTCGATGTTGCGGTAGGTAACGAAAACTCAAATCACCGTCGCTTCAATAAAGGAATAGACGGAAGACGCACATTTTGAAACCGTGCGAGGAACTTCAACAGAGGTGGTGGAGTAAAAAAAGCAAGCACATATCGTCACACACGGCCCGCCCCCGAATCGAACGGGATCCCCACCGAAACTCGATAAATGGCGGAATAAGGATTGTGGGTGCATTCCATATGCAAGCTGGCCGCGATGGTGATACATGTGGAAGCGTTTAGCGTCGGACAAAGCAGTAACGCAGAAGTGAGTCAAGTGACAAAGTCATCGCAGAACTGCCCGCACATGCGATTGGAATTCAGGCTCAGGTTCACAGCTAGCCAGGGTTGAGATAAGATAGAGCACAGAGGCCGTAGACGGCAGAGGATGTAATCGAAGACGGGATGATGTCAGGGTCCTTGAAACTATCCCACCTAGCGCACCATCAAAGTTCGCCGAAGGCAGGTCATGAATCCAGAGTCGCTGCAGGAGAAGAGGCGATATCGAGTACTCAAGATTCACAGGGAACGGATTGTTGAAAGAACGAGCCAAGAACGACTCGGAGCCTGAGGAATCTGGAGGACCTAACGAAGAGTTGGCAATGTCTGGCATTGGGTCTACAGTTAGAAGCATCCGTTAAGTCTGTCCGTCAGCCGGCTGAGACGAGCAGTCTAGTTGAAGTCAATAGCCCAGACCCCAGCGAGCATCGGATGTGGTGGTGAGAGGACGGAAAGAAAGAGGAAGCCACGTGGCTGTGCCGCGAATCAGATCGGTTCCTGCTGATTCCGTGATCATCATATTTCGATGCGCCATCATTTCCTCGTTGTCCTTCACCACCACCTAGGCTTCTTCCTCGCACTCACCTTCGCTGGCGGCCCTGACCCGGGAGCTCCTCGCGCCGTCCCGCCTCCTAAGCTTTCTCTCCCCGGTTGAACGGCAAGGCGCTCCTTCTGCGGCAACAGGCGCTGCACTTTCTGTCGCTTCCTGTCGCACGACGCAGACTCCGCCGGTTCTCTACGGATCGCCTCGAGATCTCTATAAATGCCCCCGAATTTTCACTGATGCTGAGCTCTTGTTCTTCTTTGATTCGCTGTCTTCTTGACAAACTTAGTTAGATGTATGAGGGTGGGTCCAATTTCTGTCTCTTCTCTTATCAAAATTCAGAATTTTGGACGGTCACTTGACGAACCCAACCGCGGTCCTTCCTGGCTTCTGCGTGTACCCGTCTCTCATTTCTGCTCCATGCTCCATATCCCAATTTCGACGCCGCCGTAAAAGCCAGCACCATAAGATTCAGCCAATCGTCCAGACTCCAACTAAGTAGCTCATTGTCCCTCGTCACTTCAGTGTAACTGATACATTATGTTGTCTGTGCCTGCATATACTGTACGGCAGGTATACCACAAGTCGCTGCGCTGCCATGGTAAGTCGTCGATCTTGTTTTTATTCGGATTTGCTTACCCGTATCTGACAAGGGAACTGCATTTGGCCTCACAACGGAGTGGCCGTACATAGTGGTACAGATTTAAGGGATTTGGCGGGCGTATGAAAGTGCTTAAATCTACTGTTCGCGACCAACTGTGTGATGCCGACAGTTGACCGCGGCGCGCACGAACCGATCAGATCAAACGTCTGGTAACGGACCGGATCTCGGGGGATCTGATGCGCCAACTGTTGTAAATACACACCAGCCCGCAACGTGAAGAAAAAGACGGTGGATGCCTGACCCGCCAATTACTAACAGTGACAAACTTGGTCCCGTCTCTTCCCGAACTGTCATCTACCCCTTGTCTACCCCACGCTCATCCACCAAGTTTTTGTCGAATTCCTTGCCGGCCATGGACATGGACGATGACCTCACCACAGTCAACGCATCACCTGAGCTTGACAAGGCCGTGAAGCGGTTGGAAGCGTACAAAAAAGCAAAGACCGCGGTGAAAAAAAAGCTGGGGGGCGCTGGCAAGTCCTTAGATATACTCTGAGTCTCTGAGTTTATGAAACTAACCGTCGTTGTTGGTAGGCTACAAGCGTGGGCTGGAGGAGCGCATCCAGACGTGTGAGGGTATTATTGCCCGGTGTGCGTAGCGAAGCTCTTGTGTTTCAATTTGATTCAAGCATACTTTAGCGACCATTAATTCGAATGCGAGGACCCTTGGAGGCTCTCCTAATGACCCAATTCCCCCTGGTGGTATGTGAATCGACTCTCCGATTTTCCGGGACTCAACTGAGTGTTATCAAAGGTCAATTTGGTGGCCAATTTGGTGGAGTTCCTCCGCAAGGTAAGTTTCAAATCCATCCAATTTTCCCGCCATCTCTTTCCTTTATGGCCAAACGGTGCACGATGCCCAGCTCTGCAGCGCTTCACAGTTTGAGTGAACTGTGGGCTGTGAACGGTGCGGAACTGTTCACTACAAACAGTTCAGCCGCACTGTTTTAGTTCAACAGTTGACGTGGAGTGTTGCATTTGAACAGCCTACCTGACCTGTTCAATTCCAACGCTCCAGACGAACTGTTTGTGGGGAACAACCACTGAACTGTTCATTTTGAACCGTCTGTGGCCCATGGCGTCGGCGCTGTCCTCTTCCGAGTGTCTCATACCTGATACTTGTATCTTCTTGCTTTAGAACAGATTGATCCAGCTCTACTCCCGCCTCCCGCCAAAAAATCGAGGCCCGATCAGCCCAGGCATAGGAAAACCGGTCCGTGTCGTAGCTCATTCTTTGTCTGTCAACCCTGAATCATCACCGTTTGAAGTTGAGCCTCTGGACGCGCTCGTAGAAACTATCACAGCCCGGATGCTCGCCACTTTTATGACGCAGTGGCGCGCCAGTTGCCCCGTAGTTGAATCTGCGGTTCCTGCCAGCACGGCAGACACTGTTCCGGACCTCCGCGATGCTGCGATCGAGATCATTGACCATGTGATCGCTGTGGCGGAGAAGGAGAATTATTCAGCTGAAGAGTTGAACTGGACGATGAATTACCACAGTGGGCGCCTCACCATGGGCCATGTTGTCATCCTCCATGAGTGGCTCGTTGCGGTGGAGCTGATGGACGCGGATATCCAACAAAAGGCTCTCCCCGTTGTCATCGAAAAAGGTAGGTTTCCTTTCTACACTTGTGGCACTCATAACTGATTTGTCACGTAGTTGCAACCTCGGAAGATGAAACAATCCGGATCTGGGAGAACGGTAAAAGGGTCTCGATGAGCTCCGGTATGCTCGTCGACGCTCGGCTTCAACCTTCGCTGTACCCCGGATGTGTCGAGGAAGGGATGCCGGCTGTGGAGGCCGTTTTGAGAAACCGAGTCTGTGTTCCACTTCCCTCAATTCCTCATGCATTCAGTCTAATATGTTATACAGGCCAAACGTTCCAAGTGCATTTCTTGCGACGCATCTGGTCAGCGTGGCAAGGCTTTGGATGACCGCCCACCGCCGCCTGTTGAAGATCATCCGTATCTGTCGCAGTGCAAATGCCCTCTTCGTGGCGCAGCCCTTGAGCTCTGGATGGTCAAGATGACCGCCAATGATCCACGGGTTCCTCAACGGGGTGGTGAGGATGCGGACGCTGTCAAAAACCGACGTCTTGCTCTCAATTCGGATGTTCTCAAGTTGATCGCCGGTGCAATCCAGACGGCGTCTGGCCATGAGATTGAGACGCTGCTTCAGCCGGCAGCCAATCGACTGGAGTATACCGCCCACTGGGCGTTGAAGGAACTTACCTTGATCGCAGATCATGAGCACCAGGCTGACGTTGCTGCCTCGCTCCGGTTGCTCGCAACAAAGCTCAAGGAGACGATGATCCACTGGGAGAAGGAACGAAACCAAGACGAGAACTACGATGAGGAGGGAGAAGAGTAGGAGGGGATAGCACCGGGGAGATGGAGCAAAGTATCTAGACTCCTTGTGTCCTTTGTTGGCAAACCTCTTGTCCCGAATTCTGAAAGCAGATTGGATGCGGAACATGGCGCTAACAGTTCCATAACTCTCGAATGTTGCTGGCAGGCTGTGTACAGGAGTTGCAACACTTGAGGTGCGGTGTTCAGACCGAACAGTTGAGCATACTGTACAGGACTAACAGTCGGAGTTGAAGTGCACAAAACAAACAGTTGGGCCACTGAAGTTGTGTTTGTGCGGTGCTTGCCCCAGGCAGGCCAGGGACTTCCACATGAATCACGAGTCTACATTTGGTTTCAGTGTGAAGAACAGTACACAAGATACTAATACGAAGGAAATATATCCGCGGGTTTGGAAAAAGGAATTGTGTCGACAGGTTTGAGTGCATGTTGCGGAATTGAAGTCATGGCACCTGTATAAAGCAGTTGCAAGCTGTGTACAGGACTTACAACGGTTGAGGTCAGGGTGTTCGAACCGAACAGTTGGATAGAGGCAACAGTCCATTTGAGGTGTTCAAAACGAACAGTTCGAGTACAGTGCTCGGAGTCAACAGTCCAGGTGGGGTGATCAAAATCACCAGTTCGGGTGAGGTGTTTAGAACCAACAGTATTGGCTGTGTTGTTGCCACCACACAGTTAATGCGGCGGACTGAAGGTGTTGGTATGTTTGGCCACATATTGTAGAGAGATTGAATTACAGATCAGGTAGAACATACGGCGAAACAAATTCTGTGCCGGGCATATGTCTCTTTCGGTGCTAGCAGACTTCTCAAAATTCACAGAAGGATCACAGGCATAGAGGTCGGGGAGGAAATAAAGAAAATGTTTTGACATGTTTGGCTGAATGTTGCAGAATGAAATTGGATTACAGACCAACGGGCTTGTACAGCTAACAAGTTCTGTATCGGCCATATATTTACTTTGATATTAAAGTAACTCTAAAAATTGAGAGAAGTATCCCCCAAATGGACGTCGGAGAGAATGTAACAGAAATGTTTTGGCAGGTTCGCCCATATTGTGGCGGAATTGAAGTTGCTGTACCACTAGCAGGCTATGTACAGGCCTTGCAACACTTGAGGTCAGGTGTTCAGACCGACCAGTTGAGGATACCGGATAGTGTCAACACTTTGAGTAAGGTGCTCAGACTAACAGTTGAGTTGGGTGTACAGAATGAACAGTCCACGTAGAGTGCTCGGAATCAACAGCCTGAATGAAGTGCTCAAAATCAACGGTTGAGATAGGGTGCTTGGAATCAACAGTTCAAATCAGGTGTCTAGAACTCACAGTATTGGTTGTGTTGTTTTCACGACACAGTTGGTACCAACTGTTGAGTGGGAACAACAGCAAAGTGTCAGCCAACCAACAGTCTGTCTATGCACTTTATGCTCGCCTTTTTGCGGCCACTGAATATATTCTTTGCAACTCATAACAGCAGGATTTGCTCAGAGGCTCTATCTCAAATACATACCCTTTCATTTACAAACATTATCGTACATTTACGATGTAAAAAGACCAAAAACTGAATATTTCCCGGACCTTAAATCAGTGCTAAATCTGCCTTAAATCTGCGGCATAGTCACCTCTGAGTCGCTACATAGTTGAGGCAGATTTAAGCACCCAAATGAAGCGTGTTTGTCTCGCAGTTGGCATGAATTGTGATTTTGAAACAGGCCGGGAGATGTATTATTTGAACAGTTCAGACAAACTGTATTACGGTGCAGCCTGGCGGAGCGTATATTTCTCACAGTTAGTGCCAGATGCAATTACGATGAAGTCCGCTCGTGCATAGGCTTGCACCGTTGGAATAAAAGGCTCCGGTTTCGCACCAATAATATTATTGTATACTACTTGTGGCGATTGCGAGACTTGGTTTCACCTCTGAGTTTGCGTTCCACCCGCACGGCCTTCATCAACCGGGTGAACTTCTTTCGCAAGCCCGGGTATTTCTCCTCAAACGCCACATGATCCCCACCGCATTGAACGTTGAACTCCGAGCAAACGGACCGAATGTTACCCAGTTTCACAGCCTCGGAAGCATATTCCGACGACTTGAACAGATTTGGCCAGTCCTTTAGCGGAGTATTGAGGCCTTTCTGTGGACATCCATACTCCCAGTATGCTAGTGCATCGTCAAGTGTGTTTGTTTCGGGGATGCGACTCGGTCGGGGAGTAAATGGAGGCGGTGGAGAATCTGCACGCTGAGAGGCCGCAGACGGGGGAGGCGGAGCGCGAATCATCACTGATATCACTGGTGCACTGGCAGTGACTGGAAAATTGAATATGAGAGATCGTTAGGAGGCAAATAACAGACGGTACGGTACCACTAGCTGTTGCATCTGTTGAAGGCGCCTTGTCTATAAGGGCCTGTATCTTGGCCAAGATGGTGCCTTCAAATCGTACAAGATCCGTCTTGGAGACCGGCGTTGTTGCATCTTCGCCCATGAACGTCTCGTGGCGGTCGACAAGTCGATCATCCATCATAATGTCAGTGAAACCTTCCTCGTACGCCATCAATTCATCGAGAAGATAGCGCATCAGAGTTCCGACCTTCACCTTTGTGAGTCTTCCATTGCAATGCCCAAAGTTGAAATTGCACTCACATTGTCGTTCGATGACCAACCTCCCCACCACTTCACGGCCTTCAAGCTCCATTTTCTATCAGCAAAGAGAAAGCGGTACTGCGCCCCACCGCGCCGAAAGCAATGGGTCGTGAATTTCCCATTGCGACCTTGCAGTACATTCGACTTATCCACAACGCTGTCCAGCAGATTTTCAAACGCTGATCGGCTGGTACATTCACCGAACTTGAGTTGCCCTGTGGATGCGATTGCCGGGAACACGAAATCGGTTGCCAAGAGCGGGCGGCCCAAGAGACGGACCATGTGGGCTCTCCAAGCCTCGACATGCGTGTAGCAGTCGATTTCAGGGTGCGCCAAATCTATCTGGATGTTGTATTTTTGAACTGTGAACGGTTGGAATTTTTCGCGGTCATCAATGGTCGCAAGACTACCTTTATTCGGGTCTTTGTTGGTTTTACGAAAGATGAGCGAGAACTGATGAAACGAGATGCCTGTGCGCGAAAGCTGATTGAACTTGATGTCCTTGTACTGGAGATTGACAAGCTCGTCGTTTCTGATGTTGTCCTGAATCAGTTCTGCTGGCCGCAAATTTGAAAGAAAACTTACCTGGTCCAAAGCGCAAAAGCAGTCGTGACAAAAGCTTTGAAATAGAGCCGCTGGGTCACTGTGAAGTGTTGAATAGCCTCCTCGCTGTCGAGATACTCCATGATCAATTTGAGATCGGCGGGGAGCATGGGGAGTGCTTGAGTCGCTGTACTAGTGCGATTGTGGCGGTTTTTGAGCGACTCGTAGTACGTCTTGAACCCGCTCTCAAAGACAGGGTTCCCTTCCCACTTCGATGTATGGGAATTATACTTCCAAAACTCCCCTTGGCATCCTCGAACGCTGTTATTTCTTTCATCAGCCAACTTCGGACACAAGAACCTTCACGCACCGTTCGAAGTAATCCTTGAACGCCGAACGAAGGCCCTCTGCAGACGCGAACCCTCGCTCGAGGTGCTCACATTTATAGGCCGTGAGTGCCCTGAGTGCGAGTGGCGTGTCCTCAGAGATCACGTCGAATGCATCCCCAGAGATCTCGTCATCTAGACGGCCCTCCGCCGTCCAATCCAGGAGCCACTTTTTGCCACTCTTGACGTAATTCGCATACCCCGCCTTTGTCCGCGAGGACTTGTACCAATCCTCCGTTGTCTGCCGGCTGTCGCTGAGAAGCGAAGACGCCGAAGGAAGAGTGGGTGCTGCGGGCACTGTTGCCTTCCCGACTTGGGCAGCTTTCTGCCCAGAAGGACGCCGTTTCTTCGGAGCTTTCTTCGTGGGAGCAGGAGGTGCGGCTGGTGCTCTTCCAGTCGTTGAGGCAGTGGCTTTGGTGGTGCTGCGAATCTTGCGTGTCGTTTCTGCACGAGGCATGTCGACGTGGCGTGAGGCAACGTGTGCGTGTGGGACCAATGAAAATTGATCTTGAGGCGTACAAAATCGAGTGCTCCGGATGCGCACTGAACCGAAGTGTATATTTGCGCTTGTGCGCACCCAGCACGGTTCAGGTTCAACCGTGAGATTTAAACGGTTCGAGCCGCAATGTCCTAATTGGGAACTGCTTAAATTTCACACCTCGCTTCCTTAAATTCGCCCCAACTAAGACCTACATAGTCAGCGCTGGTTGACATCAGTGACTTCGAGCGCCGCGGCGGTGTTGCGTCAATCAGATTTTTCCATGGGACTTCGACCAAACGGCGCAACTGGAACGTAGTGTCGGCGTGTCGCCGTTTGCCTAGCAAGCTTCCACCAGTATTCCTGGTCTTAAATGCATCGGGCTCACTAGTGGAGCTCGATTTCAACCCTAGTGAGGGACGACATCAACGCCTTGCCGATCACTTCGGCCCATGCATGGAACGCCGCTCTAAAACTCGGGTTCCCGCCTGTCGCCGTTGTGCTGATCATCTTTTTTTTTGCGGACAGGATACAGCCGCCCGTGGTTCATGCGGGGAGGGCGGATCAAGCCAGCTTTCTTCGTATGTATCTGGTTCAACTGCAATGGACTCTTCGTTGACTCGCTCCATTGCAGGGATGGAAACCAACCGGACATAGGGATCGCCCAAAAAGCACCTGCTTCTACCCTGGTGGCTGCGTCTTTTCGCGGACGGTACTTGAGCTTATAGCTAATTATACCTCGCAAAATCGGCGGCGTTGATCGCGGCAAGCAGCAATTTCATTGCTACAGTATCACTGCAACGTGTAACATCAACGGAGAAGCATGACCGCCGGGAAAAAATCGTCACCGAAAGGTATAAAACTGCGCTGGGGTCCTATGCATTTCCCTAGGTCGATCCTTTTCTGCTTTCTTTCCCTCACCTGTTTCTTCTTCATCTCTTCCACTCGTTCAGACAACTGTGTTGTCACTTTCTTTCATTGACTCTTTTTAAACCAACGACCATGCAACTCTCCGCTACCTTTGTCGCGCTCGCTTTCCGTGAGTCCTTTCCCTCCTGCATCTTCGCTGCCATTTTTGACCTCCCTCTTTCGCAGTTGCCATCGGCATCCAGGCACACCCCTTGCCCGGGTCCAGCGGCCTCCAGCTCCGTCAGCAATCGAGCAAGCTCACCGTCTTCGAGGCGTGCTCGGCGGACTCTGACTGCCAGCAGGGCTGCTGCGGCTTCACGAGCGGCAAGTGCGCCGGCCCCGCCGTCGCACAGACCAATGGCTCCGGTGGATGCGGGCACGGCAACACCTCCCCGAACTGTAACGTCGCTGCTGCGCTGAGCCTCAGTGACTGCATCGCCGGCGCTGCCGCCCCCGATACCTCCGACCCGGGGGTACAGGCCGCCGCGGCGTTCGTGTCGCAGCTCGACAACATCCCTTTCACCCCGGCTACGGGCGGTGCTAATGTGGTTAACCCCCCGCACAATATTGTTGCTACCCCGGGCGACGCTCCCCCTCCCATCAACTCCGCCTCCCAGCAGAACAAGCTCACCGTCTTCGAGACGTGTTCGGCAGACTCCGACTGCCAGCAGGGCTGCTGCGGCTTCACGAGCGGCAAGTGCGCCGGCCCCGCTGTAGCGCAGACCAACGGCTCCGGCGGATGCGGACACGGAAACACCTCCCCGAACTGCAACGTTGCCGCGGCGCTCAACCTTAGCGACTGTATCGCCGGCGCAGCGGCGCCCGATACCACCGACGCAGGTGTGCAGGCTGCCGCCGCATTCGTCTCGAAGCTCGACAACATCCCCTTCACACCCGCGCGCAAGTGATCGAGACCGACATATTGTAGTGTTTGTTTAATTGTCCGAGTCTGTGAATGAATGATGGATGATGATGATAAATAAATCGGAGTGAAGGAGCAATGAAACCCACATACGCTTAGAAAAGCCGCGTTGTGAACCAAGTCTTCAAGCTTACTTAGACTTGTGTGATTTTTCGGAAACTTTCTTTCGTAGAATCTGGTCTTATAATTTTTCTCGGCCATCGTAGCGGCCGCAGCGTAGCAGTGATTTAGTCGGGTCCAAGATATACACGTGGATGACCTTTTTTTGAAGGATGATACCTGGTAGAAAGTCACGATCATGTACCACAAAAAGACGGCTACTCGCATAGGACATGACCCGCGCTCGGATCGAACGAGCAGCCCGCAACGACGCAGTATCGAATTGGGTGCAGGTGCGGACCATCCGCTACGGATCGTTTTTAGTGACCGTAAATCCCAGTACACGTACAGTAGACAGCGGATGTCGACAGGCTTGCCTAAGATGGGGAAAAGCTGTCAGAGTAAACCGCACGAGGACAGATAGAAACACACCAGTGCACAAGTCCAATCTTCTTTGAGCGTGGTAGGGAGACTCGCTTGTGTCGCACCACAAAAATATGCTGCTCAGCGACAGGAGGCAGAACATGGGCATGGAACATTTCCGAGAGACAGATGTGTGTGTGTGAGAGGGAAGTAAGGGAGATCCATGACTGCCATGTGGACAGTCCGGATACTCGGCAATTTGAAGACACCTCGAGGTGCGTAACGGAGGAAAAAAGAGACCCCTGGACTTTCTTTACCATCGAAACGGGTGTCAATTAAGGATCGTGGGTACAGTCCATATGCGAGAAGGCCTTGATCGGGGCGTCGAGGGCTGCGAATCAGACTCCCGAAAGTTAGGGGTGCATTTGGGAACAGAAACGGGATCCTCACCTCTTCACTGGAGATGCGCGATGTACGTCAACAGACACGGTGAGCCCATCGAAAGAGAAACAACAAAAAATGGAACGTGTCCCACGAAAAAGACGGTGCTCTACCTTAGAAGAGCGGCTCTTCGAGTCCGGTCGGTGACGCGATGGTGCCAAAAGAGAATGAGCTTGATGCGTAAGCCAAGCAGTTTGCGGGCTGAAACTGTGGAAAGTAAGTGTCGCATTTCCCTACGAATATGGTTCAGTGCTTATACCGCAGGCTTGTTCTTCATCGACAAACAGGCGAAAAGGGCTTATCGCGCCAATAACGGCCCACCCCCAAATCGAACGGGGTCCCCACCGAATCTCATTGGTATGAAATGATTGTGGGTGCATTCCATATGCGAGCAGGCCTTCCGTGGGTCGCTGGATGACGCTATTTATTTGAGTGTCGAGGTGAGAACGAAGTGAAAAGGCACATCGTATTCGCTGCAACAGTTCGATCTTCCTGGTTCGACGGCGGCGAATGAGACTCGAGCATTAGTGGCACATCTGAAAACGAAAACATATAAGCACGCACATGCTGAACCGCGGAAGCTACGAATGACGCTCCCACAAAACGAGGGAACGAGAGAGAAAAAAGAACTTGCTGACCTGGCGGCGTACACCCCACCCCCGAATCGAACGAGGTCCCCACCGAAATTAAATTCCACCGAATTCATTGTGGGTGCATTCCATATGCGAGCAGGCCTTCAGTGATACAGGTTTTGTGCGTCTGGAGTCGGATAAAAGAAAGGGGGTAGCACTCGGATTGATGTATCATAGGCGGATGTGGGCGCACCAATCTGAGGAACGATGATCGGTGCAATGTCTTGTGACAGCGGAGTGACGTGATCACAGATTCTCCTCTCTTTCGACCACGTCTCTCCGCCGACCGATTCCCACTCTGTGAATCCCCACTCCTCCTCTGGCTATAATACCTCGCCAAAATCTTTGAAGCTAGCTTGCTAGAATGCTTCTTCTGGACCTGCTCTTCACATCTCTCCCGACACTACCCCTGGCCCCGGATTCCGTCAACTTACTGGCGACCATAACGAGCGGAATACCTCTGCGCAACCTGATACAATCAACTACGGCCAGGAGGGAACCAATCCAGCTCTTCATCGAGTCTTTATCCGGCCTATCTACTCCTTAGGCCTATCGTACCCCATCCCCTCGTCGAGTCTCCTTACTCCGTAGACCCAATGTGCCCCATTCCATCCTCGGGTCTCAGTACTCCCTACGCCTACCGTGCCCATTCCTTCATCGAGTCTCAGGACTCCCTAGGCCTACTGTGCCCCATTCCTCCCCGAGCACATGCTCCCTAGGCCTAACGAGCCATTCTTCTACCTTAGGCCTAACGAGCCATTATACCCATCCCCGAGTCTCAGTACTCCTTAGGCCTACCGTGCCCCATTACTCCCTGAGCGC
The DNA here is from genome assembly GCA_029449255.1 of Mycena polygramma. Lineage (NCBI taxonomy): Eukaryota > Fungi > Basidiomycota > Agaricomycetes > Agaricales > Mycenaceae > Mycena > Mycena polygramma. Next base: position 75,420 of record JARKID010000144.1, on the reverse strand, counting down.
ATGCTCCCTAGGCCTACCGAGCCATCCTTCTACCTTGTGCCTAACGAGCCATTATACCCATCCCCGAGTCTCAGTACTCCCTAGGCCTACCGAGCCCCATTACTCCCTGAGCGCATGCTCCCTAGGCCTACCGAGCCATCCTTCTACCTTGGGCCTAATGAGCCATTATACCCATCCCCGAGTCTCAGTACTCCCTAGGCCTACCGAGCCATCTTTCTACCTTACGCCTAACGAGCCATTCTACCCATAGGCCTTATAAGCCCATTTTATTCCCTAGGCCTAACGAGCCCATTGCATTACCTAGCCCATTCTACTCCAATAAACCCATCCTACTTCTTCGGCGACGAAGCTTATCATCTCCGGATCTCCGTACCACCGCGACCCAGAGTATTAATCCTGCGGAGGTCCATTATACTTGTTTTCTCCCCAATTTTGAGTCCCTTACATCGTCATACCGTGCTCTGTACGCCTCAGACCTAGCGCGTCCATTCGCTCCCGAGTCCCTGACTTCCTGGATCCCGGAGGCCAACCGTGCTCATCCCCACTTTACGCCTCCCCTTTGCCTCCCATATGCCGTTTAATCCTCGGATCTGTACCACCTACCGGGTACTTTCTTGCTCCCGTGCTTCGTACGGCCTACGCTTGCCATACATGGTGTTATGAGTCCTTGTACTTCCTTGACCGAGCCTGACACTCTTGTCATAAGTTATTGCTCAGTCCCTCCGCGGATATCTGTTTTGCTCCCCAACCAATCATCTGTTAGCCTATTGCACCCTCTCGCTATCGTTCCTCCCTGAAATCTTTGTGCTCCTCCTATGACCCACAACGCTCACCGACTCTATCTTACTTCGATTCTCTAAATTCAATTTTTTTTTCACACCCACCTCGTTCATTGAGCGCCTACTGTGCTCACACACATCTCTGTACATCATACGGCCAAATGGAATCTCGCCATTTACCAGCCTGGGACCTGCCGTTCCATCGCTTCCCATCACACACATCTCTGTACATCATACGGCCAAATGGAATCTCGCCATTTATCAGCCTGAGACCTGCCGTTCCGTCGCTTCCCATGGCATAATCTTGAAACGAATGTGTGCTACCTAATTTACTCTTCAACAAGTCCTCTTATCTTGCCGGGCCAATATTCTCTGTCCCAACCCTGTGCATTCCTTCGTTAAATTTCAGATGAGCCCCGAGTACAACTCTTATCGGTCACATTCCCTTCCGGTCTATGATATATCTTGCTGGGCAGGCTGCTCTGGCACGCAATCGGCATACCGAAATACCGAGCTTTACACATTCCCTGATGGATCACAGTTTCGCTGAATTACCGAACATCGAGAAATCTCAATCCCTCCTTAAGCTTGTTCAGTTATTTCTTCAATCCATGATACATCGTACGAGGATCTTCTGGTTTGAATCTTTGGCCTGTGACTCGATACACAAGAATTCAGTTCGATGTCGTCTAGCCTCAGACGGCCCATGACGTTCAATCAGGCTGATGGTGTACTGACGCATATCGTCGCACCTGGTTTACCCGCACCGTTGGTCTCATATTTGGCTTTGGTCATATACGACATTCAATCCGCTTCGTGACTCTTCAAACCCTGGATTCACCTACTTCAACCTCCAGAATTATCTATGATTTATGCCTTACCGGTGGCTCTATGCGCAACGGTCCTCCAAAACCGCTGGGGTCCAATGGCATGTATGCGCCTCCCATATCACTCTTGACGTCTCCCGTTTTATTCTTCTTGCCTTGGATTCACTTCCTTCATGCTCGTGCTTAACAAGTGCTCGTGCTTAACAAGTTAACAGTCAAGCTATAGCTTGATCCGCCGGTTCAATTTGAACCGTGAGATACTTCGTGCCGCGGGTGGATTTCCCACAATTCTAGACTGTCTGCGATATTAGCCCGGATCCTAGTTCTCAAGCAAGTATAACCCGTCACAAACCTCATTCGCTTTATCTAAGGGCCTCTTACATTCTCCCGTTCTCCACTGCCTCATGCGGACACCGAAATTTCGTGTTATTAATTGACCGCGGATTATCAAATAATATCGCCATATCGCATATCGGATCCTTGCGAAACCTCGCTCAGATTGCTAGGTCTTCTCACTCTCACCCAATATTGAAAATCCGAATGGACTGCCCTACCCCGCGTTGCGTTACTCCAGTCCACGCAATATTCTGTCAAATATCCTCCTACGAGTGTCAATCTACTCCTTTGAGAGCATCTTCGCGTACACCACAAACCGCAAGGTGGGGAGTAGACCCAATGGCACCGCACATGACTGCGATTATGTCTGGACTAGTACTGCCGGTCTTCAGTCACCAGCTGGAAGGGCATTCAAAGCTCGAACCGGATTTGTTTCGAATGCAAAGCGATCCCTCCATTTCGAAAACCTTCATCGCATTTATCGAACAAGCGCAGCATCGGCCATTGCCTGATATTTGGCCTACATTGTCTGTTGTGACCTGCTTACGTTGATCAACGACTTCCGGCCTACTTGCCTACTGGCCGTACCTGTGCAAGGCGCGATACACTGTTGTGCGAGGTCATTCGTTCCTCCGCGCCTTGTCACCCAGGATTATCTATTCGGTATTACCGGAGTTCGAATGCACCCCACAGGTCGATGCGTCAGCATCGTCAGCGTATGAACTGTACAAATTAGGCTGTCGTTGATACGCCCCGTCATCTTGATTCTGAACCGATTTAGTTCCTCTGTTGGCTATCTCTCACGTTTGTCGAGGTCTACGCCATAGAACGTAACCTACTCTGAATCCAGAAGTTCACCACATGGGTGCAATTGAATGTGAACCTGGAACTTTGCGCGCGGATTACCGATGGACGCTTATATCTTATGTAACTCCGAAGTTGCTTTGCGCTGTGGAAACCCCCGCACATTTTCGACAGGAAATTGTCTCGACCTTTGAGTCAATTATTTAAGACAATAACATTTCATAACAAGAACCCTGATGACACGGAATCAGACAGCGTGTTCAACCCATGCAGTGAATTCTCTATCGAGCCAACTCCGCCTTTCACTGGGGAGTTTATGGGCCCATCGTTCGATGACGGTATCCGAATTTGTATACAATTCCAACACAAGTTACAGGCTGAGGCAGAACCACCCCATTCGTCCTACAAATTGGGATATAAGCGCCGCAAACATTCCCTGAACCTGCATTGAACCCTGGCAGTCCTATATTCGACCACTTAACCGGCCTTTTTCTATTGGCACCCCAGCGCTACTGGCCTTCCGAGATAGAGGAATTGAAATTTAATCCACATACCTCCTGCCGACGCGGACTGAAATACCACCACTAATGAGGCTGAGACCAAGCATCCTCCGTTGCTGTGAAATGGTTCAATTCACACACAATAGTGCTGCTTTTTATTCAGTACAATACGATTGCCGTCTTCGCGGCTGTACGTAGCTGGACATAGGCGGATGTCGTGCGCGTTCAAGAGCTGCATATGAAACATGAGACGTGAACGTTAGATGCCGAACCGTTCCCCCGAATAAACTCGCACGGCGCATCAAGAGACACGGTCAGAGACAAAAATTGGAGAGGCTTTCCGCACGGCTCGCTCCCGAATCGAACGGGGTGCCCACGAAAACTCGTCTCAGCTTCACTCAGCGGTTGTGGGCGCATTCCATATGCAAGCGGGCCTTCCGTGGGATGTGATTGTGCGTACAGAGTTGGAGCAAATAGAGGACATTGTTCAATATCTTGCCGGCTCGCGGGCTCCGAGTGAAGTAAGTCTTTTGTTTTGTAACCAAAAGTAGATCGGCGGACGCATGAAAGTAGTGAAGTAGCCCCGAGACCAGCAGAAAATCCCCGAATCGTAGACTGAGGATTTGGATGAGCCGCGCGTGATTGCGACACGAGTCAGACAAGACGTAAGGGTGGGCAATTCAAGTGTTCCACAGGAAGATGCGATTGCCCAACGTGGTTGCCGTTAAAAAGCCAGTCGAGGAGCGGAGGCAAAGCGGAGTGCGCGACGCGCCAATACTTGATTCACAGCGCCGGTCGAATTGCCAGGAATCCGTGCGATGCCACCAGAACACTAGAGCAATCATCACTGCGTTTTAGGCCTGATTTTCGGCCGGCCTTCCAGTGGCCGATCAGAGCTTTTCGGCCATTTTTGCGGCCATCCCTGAAATTTGGCCGTCAATGGCCTGTGGCCAATAAATCGTCCACTTTGACGGCAAGCCGTCTTTGACTTAGGCTCTGAAAATTAAAGCACCGTCCGCAAGGACGCGTCGTGTCACAATTGTTGCACGTCACACGTGCACTCTTCTCCCTTTACCCTCATCTTCGTTTTGAGCTTGATCCCTTGGATCTCGCGCTGCTTCAAAAAGCAACAAAATACTCTCAACTTCCTTCAGGCTCTTGCTACCCGGAGTTTCAGACCGCCTGCATGGTTGTGGATCCCAATACGCGGCCTTGTAACCTGTTGGTATGCAGGCCGACGACTTTCTTTCTGGCTTATTTCCACACCTCGCAGACCATCTCAGAGTCTTCCAGACGTCTTCTGCAATGATTCTGATCCTCTCTAGCGCTATCTCAGCTCAGCAACCCGAACACCTCCATTACATGCCGCGGCCGCTACATATGGGTTCTCGGGAGGTATGATCCTTGCCTCAATCGCGACGTATGACTCACAGACAAATCTATACCCCACAGCTCCCTTTCCTATTCATTTTGATGTGTTTGATGTGTTGAATGCGAGGAGGATGGGTGTTTGAGGTGCGCCGTACTTCTGTGTTCTTCTCGCATCGCTGACTGACTTGCCTCCGAGCACCTGGCCGCCTAGGCCCGCTCGGGCGAATCCCGGCTACCACGACTATTTCTTTTCCAGCCCTTGTTGACCTCCGTAACGAAATGCGGGGGCAAAATCCTCCGGTGCGTCTATATCACTTAACGGCTCAATCGATCCTGATTTTCTATGTGCCCGTATGTAGATATTTCCGTCTTTAGCAACCTCGAGCACCGTGCCGTTGCTGCGGTTTGTTCCCGCCTCGCTCATAGGCTGCTGCGCCGGTTCGGTGATTCTGGGTGCACCAGGTGTGTTTCTCTGGCGACTCCTCACGTTCCTCTAGCTGATCTTGTCCTCCATTAGACCCTGACCTTCTCCTATTACCACAAGAACGACCCTACTGACGCAATGGAGCAATGGCTGGGCGACGCGCCCGCGAATTGCAATATCCTACAGATACGCGTGAGTGATCCATTCTATACCTATGTTGTATTGCCTTCCGCTGTTGTCCGTGGCTACCTGAGTTCAATATACATCCATCTGCGCTCCTTTGGCTCGAAATTCCAAGGCCGTACCTCATAAAATGCGGGAGTAATGAAATAAATTGGAGTGCATGGATTTCGGGGTGTAGTGGATTGGTCGAAAATATGGCCACCAGAATGGCCGCCAAAGTGGCCTACAACGGCCGAAAGCCCACAAATTTGCCATCTGACGGCTGGCCGTCAAATTGGCCGTCAAATTGGCAGCAATGGCCGAAATAGCTCATATCGGCCATTTGGCGGCTGGCCGAAAATCAGGCCCAAAGCGCAGTGCATGTGAGTTTCGTCTTCGACACTACAACTCAGCATCCTTGGCCAGGGACTGCTGCTTGGCTGGGGGTGGTGAGGGGAGAAAGACAAAGCCGCGCGGCTGTGTTGCCGTCACACAACAGAGATTGATCCGATGATCCCCGCTACTGTTTATCCCCAACTCCCACGGTTGACCAACCATCTTCTCAGCTCCCCGCCCGCAATCGTCCAGGTAAAAACCAGCGCGCTTCTCCAGACTCCAAACCGTCCTCATGCCGAGTTACTTACTGTACATCGCTGACGCGAAGTTACTGGAGTCAAACCGAAGTAACAATTTCAAGTTTGCAAGAAGTTTGAACAGCATCTTCATCGGCGTTTCGTACCTTTTCGCGTCAACAAGCCTTACATCGACTCGGTAGCGGATGTTCCGCACCTGTACCCCACAAGTATGTCTTCTTGGACTCACAATTGTTGCAGCCGAGCCTGTTCGATTCGGGGCCGAGTCATGAACTGGTTGATGCCGCCAAGGATTTTTTTCAGCCAAATTTGACGTCTAGATTCAGAGCAGGTAGTACATATATCAGGAGGAATATGTCAGCCACGAATGCCAAGGTCGGTATCCATCACGTCTACCTACTTCGCCGTTTCCCTGGTCCACTCCAACGGCGTGCCTTCGTCAAAAGATTATTTCAGGCGCCGTACAGAGCTCTGCAATGAATCGCAAGAGCACGACGGGAAAAAATACTAGTCTCATGTATGCGTACGGCCCTCCCCCGAATCGAACGGGGAGGGATCCCACCGAAACACGTTGACTGCACACCGATTGTGGGGGCATTCCATATGCGAACGAGCCTCCGTTAGGGTTATTTAGACGAAACAGTAATGGATTGTGAAACGGGGATGAATTGGATTGGATTCGCCGTAGTAAAGGCAGATATCTTCCGTTCGATTCGGACTCGAGTAAGTAAAGGTTGTGTTTTGGAACGAAACTGAATCGACGCGCATGAACAAGCCGCAGGTCCGTCGTCGTCTGCATGCATGAGATAAAACTCGTTCAACTTTGATTCGGTGCCTTACAGCTGTGCCTAAGCGCAGGGGAATGAACACTCAGCACGACATTGCCACATTTCAGTCACGTTGCAGGCGAGGGTGTCACTTGCGTTCAACTCTTCGGGTCTCATTGTCGTAAAGTAATTCATTCGGCTAGGCCACAAACAGTACACAGTACTATTTCGCAAGTTTGACACCTCGAACCGATCTCGCCTTCGGCTTCACCACCTCTTCAAAACCATATTCATCAAAAACGACACAAGTTGAACCAAGCCAGCCTCAACGTGACCGAGCATCCATCACGCGTCGACGCCGTAAGGACTGACCGTTACGCATCAGGATATGTGTCGCGAAAGTAGTCGAGAGTGCTCACCGTATTATCCCATCGGGTGCAGTCGTTGGGAGCTCGGCGGGGTAGGTGTTGACATCCCTGGCTTCGAGTACATCCCTAGTGCCATATGGACTGACCGCGTGCTGCGTCAGCGTATGCATAACAGAGCGAGCGCCAGACTCACCGTACAATCCCATCCGGCGCAGTCGTTGGAAGCTCCTCGGGGTATGTTTTGACATCCCTGACACCATAGGGACTGAACGCGCACCGTGTTAGCTTCTGTGTACGGTTCAAAACACGCCAGACTCACCGTACTACCCCGTCCGGCGCAGTGGTGGGCAGCTCCTCGGGGTATGTTTTGACATTCCTGGCTTCGAGTGCATCCCTAGTGCCATATGGACTGACCGCGTGCTGCGTTAGCGTATACATGAAAGCCCGAGCGTCAGACTCACCGAACTATCCCATCTGGCGCAGTCGTTGGCAGCTCCTCGGGGTAGGTTTTGACATCCCTAGTGCCATATGGACTGACCGCGTGCTGCGTTAGTTTCTGTGAACGGTTGAGAGCACTCCAGACTCACCGTACAATCCCATCAGGTGCAGTCGTTGGAAGCTCCTCTGGGTAGGTTTTGACTGCCCGCTGATACATGTCAGGTATTTGTAACGCTATTAGGGGACCGTGCTCACCTGCATCCGCACTGGCGCTGCAACAGCCTGACCTGCCAAAAGCAGAGCCAAAGAGACAACGACGTATACTCGAGAGAACATGTTGAAAGAGAGTGTAGAAAAGTCAAAGAGAGAGGATGAGGACGCCCGGCGACCGAAAACGAAGAAGAGGAGAGCAGAAGCGAAAAGAAAAGAAAAGAAAAAGTGCTGGAGTCAGCCATTGCGAACCGCCACGTATTTATGGTCTGGACGGCGATTAGAAAAAAGACAGGCGTGATATGTGTTTCGATCGATGATCATCAGCGGGTTTCCCGCCTTTTACCGATCTTCAGCAGTTTTTTCCCCCCGCGGAGTCGTTGAGGGCACAGACGGTGAGTCCAAGATCCTGTTGAACCTATTTTTCACAGCACTGTCAAACTTGTACTTACTTGTGTGCTGCACGTTTCTCTGTGCCTCTCTGGCCGGCGACGCAGGAGGGGCAATATCATTCGGCAACGCCGAAGGCACTGTCGAGCTCGACGGTCTCTCCGACACCGCGGCCTTGGCATTGGCAAGGGACTCCGCGTGCAAGCCTGCGAGCCGTGGGGGCGTTTCGCGGGGAATACACGTCTACCATCGGTAAGTACCTGTGATTTGGGCCGTGCGACGCAGGTGTTGAAAGCGGAACAAACACAGCCTCGTAGACAGTCGTAGTAACAGTGAGGTTGTTCATGATGAGTACCACCTGAGACAAGCACAGAATCCGGACACAACAAAGACTGAGGATTAGAACGAGCATCTGAATCTCGTCCTAAACGTTACAACTCAGCATCCTTGGCTGTTGGACCGCTGTCGCTGTCAGTGGTGAGAGGAGAAAGAGAAAGCCGCGCGGCTGTGTTGCCGTCGTCGCCCGACAATCAAAACGGATTGATCCGATGATCACTTCAGCTCTTTGCTCTTTATTTTCCGCTTTGACTCAACCGGTTTGAGGGACGTACATGACTGTGAGAAATCTGAACATTCGTGAGGCAAACGAAATCCACCCGGGATGAATATCTTTGACCTTCGTTTTTCTCTCTCTCTCGAGATACTTGCTCGCATGCATGATCAGAAATGAGGCCCGCTCGCGCATAATGAAGCCCTCAACGACGGCATAGAAGAACTCGTTCCCTTCGGGGGTGGGCCGTACGGTAGAGGGAGTGTGGATTCTGTTTGTGATCGAGTTCCAGTTAAGAGCTAGCCATTTGCCTGGCTCCCAGCACCATGCCTCCAGATTCCCGAGTGCGCAAGCGAACCGAGCGTCTGCTGAATGCAAGTCAATGAATTCCAACATTCAACTACCGTACGGAGTTCATCTGTTCTTCCAGGCGGGTCGCGACATACTCTGGAACGTGCTCTTCCACCTGCTTCCACCGCCGGTGATACGAAATGGCCTGGCCGTTGTGTTCCACCTCCTCGGGGTCCTCGTTATCCTCGTCCTCGCGCGCGGTGCTGATTGAGCGCAGGTTCGGGAAAAGGCTCGACAGGTATCGCGCAACGGGCCCGGGCCTGACAATGGGCGAACATCCGACGCTGAGAGATTCGAGGCTCTCCTGAACCACGCGGTCGCCCTCCCTCGCTGGTGGCACGGGCGTTGGATCGAATTCGATATCCAGCGAATTCAGCTGGGGACAATGCGCAGCGAGGGAGCGGAGGGCGTTCAGGGTGAGATGGATTGGCGGCGCCATGATGTTTGTCTGCAATGTCAGCTCGTGCAAGCGGGGCCACGCTGTCGCCAATCGGTCAACGGCAGCATCATCCAGATCGAAGCCAACGGGCGACATAATCGACAAAGCGGTAAGGCCGCTGAAGCAAGACAGAATGCCCAAGGAGTGGGCATTGATCTTGTTGTTTTCCTGCTCTTCGGTCGGAAAAAGGTCTGCGTTGTTCCGGAGGGTGAAAGACTTCAGAGATTTGGGCGACAAAGTGGCTCGCAATGTGCGAAAAAAGGCATCTGTCTCCGCAACCGTGACGCATGTCTTGAGAATGACCTGGAGCGAATGCAACGGCGAATCTACGAGGGAAGAGAGAAATTCTGTGGCGGGCTGGATGTCGATCGGGCCAAGGATAAGGTGCAGCAGACGCGGGAATATTGGCTGAATCGCACCCTCCAGCAAGGCGGGAAGCCCAGTTAGCTCCAACGACGTCAGCCCGGAGAGCTGGGCGATGTGGAGGAGTGCTGCACTAGTTGGGACACCCAGCTTCAGCGTGTGGATGTCCTTCAATCCGCAGACGAGCGTCGAGACGGCGATTTGTACATGGTGCGTTGGGGATACAAAGTCCAAGCAGAGATGCTTCAGGCCAGGGCAATCTATGGCAAGCGCTGAAAGGAGGGATAGGGTGGTAGGGAACCCGCTGTCAAAAAGGCTAATCCGTGTCAAGGTGGAGGGACAGAACATGCGCAAAGGACAGAAGGTGCCCGTGCGGTCCATCATCTGGTCCCACGAGAACGTGTGGAGAGTGGGAAATAATAGGCCGCCGGGGCAACACATGCTAAGAGATAAAAAGATATCCGAAAACTTTTTCGCGGTATACCAGGTGATGAATACAGCTTTGACTCGCACAGCGTAGACAAGAGGGCGCTCAAGGTCTGCAGGCATGATGGGTCGTACCATTCGCTGATGGGGATGACATGGCGTTGGAATGACATTCAGTAAAAGAGGCCACATTGACGCACCCAAATCTCGATCCCCGAGAGCCCATCCGGGGCCACGGTAAAGAGATCACGGGGGAGAAGTTTAAGAAACGGGGTTGGGTCGTTTAGCGTCCTCCACAACATATTGAGTGCAGGGCCGCTCATCATCGTGGAGGTTCTTGCAAGTGCCGCCAATGCGCCACTGTTCCCACTGAGCGAAGGACGGTAGCTCGCCGGGTCCAGGTTCGCGCATATAGACTCGACGATTTCGAGGATACCGAGGCAGCGATGCATTGGGAGGCGGCTGGATCTTTCTAGTGGTGGTTGGTGGAAGAGACGATTTTTTTCTGATGTGACCGAAACGTGACTGGTATCACACTTACCTGTTTGGGCGCGTGTGAGATTCTTTAAATGGAGTGCGGACGTTCAAGGCAGTCAAAACACACAGCATACTCGTAGTCTGTGACCCGCAATACCATTCATGTATTCGCCGTTTTTTTTTCTGTTTACTGTAGACCCAAGAACGCGCTCATTGCGCGCTTAGGTGGTCTGCATGTTCATTCATGGGTCAATCTCGATTCATAGTTATGCGCTATTGACATGGCACAAAACCTCTCCCCTGGACCTCTCAGCTTCGGCAAGGGTCCCACTTTTCAGGTTGGTTTGGGGGATTCACCGGATGGCAAGTGAAGGCAGGGAGATCCCAGTGTTTGGGTTCAAGTTGATGACTTGATTGAGGAGGGAAGCCAGGATGGCCTTACAGTGCGAGACATGGAGAGGGAGATGATGGTTTCGGGAGAAAAACAAGTGCGGTAATACTCCTCGCGGGGGACAAGAAGATCTGATACAAAGCCAACCATATAACGAGAAAACACGAGGATAATATCGGGCGAACGTTTGCAACGAATCCACAGACACCAACAATCGCCAGCGATAGGTTATATCCGTAGGTGTAACGCGGGGATTTTGATTTGTCAGATGCATGGAGGCAAGAGAGAAGCGAAACGCGTCCCTCACAGCCAACCATCGGATCCGCTCTTGGCAGACTGTAGATGGGAGTCAACTAAGTTAGGGATGCGTTGTAGCGCGAAAATAGATGAGCGGGCGTACACGGAGCATTCGGGAGTGTAGCAGAGGCGTGTTGCGTTCGAGGGGGAGAAGTTATCCTGCGCTGCGAGTAGACCTTCACAGGTCGGTAGAAGACGCGACGGCCTTCCAAAGATAAGGGGCGAAATAGGCGTTAGATTCACTACATCTATAAGCCCGGTGTTTATAGGCCAAGACTGTTGAAAGTCAGTTGCGCATTTGAGATCGATGATAGCTAAGCGTGAGACAGACAGACCGCAGCAAAAAAGGGGAACGCAATAGCCCACGGCCCACCCCCGAATCGAACGGGATCCCACCGAACTCATTGATGAGATAAAATTGTGGGTGCAGTCCATATGCAAGCGGGCCTTCAATGGGCAGTCGGGTGACGTGTGTTGTTTCGCTCCTGACAGGGAACTGGATTCGGTGTTCATGCCTAGCTCAGCGGCATATTGGCTTTTCAGTCAGATTCAGGGCTGAAGTTTACGAAGTAAGCACATATTTTAGAGGAAAAGGGCGCGCACATGCTGAACCTTGGACTTTTGACCGATGTCGGGACATGCTGATCAGCAGCAGAAACAAACAAAAATGCCTCATCTTTAGTGACAAGGCCCGCTCCCGAATTGAACAGGATCCCCACCGACGCGCGATGACGGCACCAACAAGGGATGTGGGTTCATTCCACATGCGAGCGGACCTTCTGTGGAATGCGGAATAGCCAGATATGTCAGAGCGTGTAAGGTCGCACAGACGCAGGTGCGATTGGGACCAGTGGATTAGCAAAAACAGGATCGCAATCAGAGACCCGATTGGTGAGCGCTGAGCAAGCACTGAGGCCCGGAAATGGAGAGCAAATGCAGAGTACTTGTCCAGCCAGATCCCCAGTACCGGCAGAAGGACAGTAGAACATGGAAGCGTTACGGAACACAGTCACTCTGGACAGACCGGCACTCCCAACCTCGTTATATCCTTCAAGTTGAAGAGACCAAGAGACCGACAACATCATCAGGAAAAGCCTACCCTGCTAATTTGGCCAAACTTCACCCAAACTTCGGGTAATTTCCTGAGATTATCCTCGTTAGACGGGTTTGGCCAAACTTGACCCAATTAAGTTACTCCCTACCAATTAGCCATAAGTTTGGCCAAACTTATGCGACTTTAGGGACCATTATCTCACCATTATTCCTCATTTTCGGTACTCAATATCAAGCAGAAGTTGTGGGGAAAACAATGCATTCAAAGTACAGATACAGGAACTAACTACAAGCCGAGTTACACATGCGCAATGAGCTTGTCGCGGACTTGCAAAGTTGCGAATCGACGACGATGATGACATTGGCGTTGCGGAGCTTGACGGAGTGCGTTGCGGAGCTTGACGAAGTGTTGAGACTTGAAGGCTCAGTGAGATGGAGACGACGCTGGGTGGTGTGGACCTGAATAGAGGACGAGCAGAGGAACTTGACGTGAAGCGAGAAGTGCGAAGTCTTGCTGGAATGCAATTGAAGACTGAAGGACCTTGCGAGTCTGGTTTGCGTCTCGAATTTGACAGGGCCCCATCTTGGAAGTCCTTGGACTTGACAGTAATTGAGGGCTGGCGGAAACGATGTCACGAAGGAGCGACACGGAGTGCACAACATAAGCGTGCGGAAGAGAGGCAGGGGGTCGGGGGAGCATGACATGCGTGCAGTGTGCAGCAAGTTGCGGCGAGGTGGGCATCACTGCTTACGTTACGGTGGACGAAGGAGGTTGGCCGCGGTCGCCAGGATGACGGCGGTGGGGAGGAAAGTTGGGTGGACGGTAACCGAGAACCTTGAGAAGCTTGGGGGCTTGGACTAGCCAATCCAATGCGTAAGGGAGGAGGGAGGACGACGGCTGAGGGGCGGGAAGTGGGGGCAGCGCGAGTCAGGGCCGTGGATCGGTATTGGAGGACTGACACCACAAAGGGAGTGAGAAACTCAGGTGGGCGGCAACCGAGATGCTTGAGTGGCTTGGGCTAGGCGAATCCACGGCGTAGGGGAGGGGAACGACTGAGCTTGAGGGAAGGAAGTGGGCGGAAGGTGAGGGGAAAGGAAGAAAGACGTCGACGTGGCATGATCAACGTGTGGTCATGTTGTGCCCGGGCAGTGCTTGTGATAGCTCCGAATGATTGCCGATCGGCTATTGACTTGGTGCATTTTGCCAAACCAAATCGGAACGGTAAGTAATGGATCTTGCTGAATGGTTTAGCAGCGCAAAGAAACTTCGAGAGGATGGTGTTCGCGCTAATAATCCTTGTCTCTGTCAAAATTATCCGGGGTTTCCCGTTGTTATCTCAAGTTTCATCAAACTTAGCCGAAACTTAGGCAAAATTATGCCAACTTTGCCCAAGTTCCACCTAATTATTTCAGGACAGTATAATCCTAGGAAAGTTTGGCATAATTGGCTCGGGAGGTTTTTCCTGATGATCTTGATTCCTGAAATCTTGAATGGCGCCCGACGGAAGCATCCGTGCGACCTGCCGGCCACACCGCTAGCTTCAGCCTTCCTTTGTGAATTCAAACTCGAAAACTGCAGCTTCAAATCCAGGCTGACAGTGGTGAGGGAGAACGAGGTGAGAAAAGCCGCGTGGCTGTCCGGCCATCAATGATCGCTGGAAGCCCGTCAAGTGACCTCGGCGCGTCGGGCCAGGAGGCAAGCACGGACAAGCAAAGCTCGTGGGTTTGGATTTTTGCAAATCAGCCACGTTCTCAAGTTACTGCACGTTGGTAAATTTAAAAATTATTTACTTTATCGGGGGTGGTGTTTTTTTTTCATGGAGTCAAGTTGACACAACATCGAGCCTCAGCGCTCACCACTCTCTGTTCAGCAGTGTTCGCCTGAAGGGCGAAGGCCTTCGGGCTTAAGGCCTTATGTAAGGCCTTCAATAAGGCCTTCAGAGTTGCTGCTGGATCTTGAAGCCCTCCGAAGGCATTCAGCCGCATCAGTAAAAACGTGTCACATTATGTAATTTTGATTTTTTTCCTTCCGCCGCTTCCTTCGCATCATGGACACTAATTTCCACACATATTCCCATCGCGGCCTGCTCGAGCCTCGAGTGATTATCAAAACTACTGCAAGGCGTGCGTTAAGCACCGTCTGGTTAGCATTGGAGCCCACAACGGGTGATGGAAGAGGACGAGGAGTTGATGCAGGCGCTGGCAGACTCGGACGCGGTCGACCATGGCGCGATAGAGATTGATTCTGGCGACGTGTATGCAGGGTACTTTTGGGCTGTATCAAAATCGTGGGAATTTGATCTGAAGGCCTGGCGAAGGGCTGCTGAAGGCCTTATCCTTCGTAAGGCCTTCAAGTTCGCCGCCGCCGAACCCTGCAATAAGGCCTTATGGGCGAACACTGCTGTTCAACGCTCACATCTTCCCGTTGACTGTATGTCGATTCTTCTTTCAATTGTCTCCAAGACAACGTCTGACCAGGCGCTCAAACTCATCTTAGCAATGTCCCACCAATGGCCCGCTAGTATCCATCAATGATCAGCCATAACCAAATCTTCGTTCATGGGAAACCTCTCCGACTCGGGGGCGGCACAGAGGACGCAATTCTAGTGGGGAAGCGGTGCGTGGATGTATCATATGTAATAATATAGACTATGATAGTATAACCATCGGTACTCCGAGTCGACCGCACATGCAACGGCGCAGGCGGAATATTAATAGGACAATGTAGGGAACCCATGATACTGCACAGTCTATAAGGCTGGAGCAGAAGCGCCGAAATTGAGCTGCGCGAGAACGTGTCTTTGCTTGATCGCTTCCAGATACTGTTCTACCCCCAGAGAGCCCGAATTAGGGTGGGTTGAAATTACTGTGTAGTTGACTGTAAAGACACACGGATAAAGGGACTGAATCGCGCGAGCGTGTGCATCGCCGATAAGATGGTTTTCAAATCTTCTTCCGGCGCGCCAAAAGACGAGTTCGAGATGAGGAAGTCAACGAACGCGGCGAGGAGGGGCTGCACGACATTATAAGTATGCGAGCACATGGTGTTAGAACGCATGAAAGTCACGCACCCCGTAGATAGGGGAGGCGTGGTACCACTCCGTGAGGCGTGCGTCGATGAGGCGCCCTGCGACGCAGCTCGCTGCGGTCAGACATTTAAAGCGTGATGCCTCGTCCATCGCGCTGAACGGCGCGTGGAGACGGAGGATGGCTGCGTTGGCGAGGAGATCCCTCACCAGGGCCATTCCGTCTGTCGGCGCGGAAGCGTCCATTGGCAGGAGCTGGCTGCAAAATACTTCGAGCCGGTCACTTATTGTCCAAAATTCAGGTGGGTGGGGAAGGCCTGACAGTGGGAAGATGAAGGCGAAGCTCGGGGAGCTGACGAAAGAAGCACTCGCCTGGATTCCGCGTTACAAAGGTGATGGCGCATGCGAGGAGAGCGGAGGCTTTTAGATACATAGTCAGGGGTGAATGGTTATGGACATCGTCCCCGTCAGAGAAAGGGTCTGACGATGAGGCAAGGGATTATATCCTGTCCATTCAGATACAAATTCGAGATTAAAGGTACAAGGAAATTAGAGGTACAAGGAAAACGATTTGACTCACTGTGCGCCAACGTGCGGTGAGAATATCGCAAGGAATGCTCGACGGTAGTCCAGACGCGGCGACGAAATGATTGTTCAAAACCACAATGCTCCAGAATCCACCGACTAACTCCTTCCTGCGGCCTATATCCACTGACTGCGATGGTGGGACCTGCAGACCTGCAGTGAACGCCAGGGACGTTGCACATACACGGTGATAGTCACCTCGCAGCAGGTCTCCAGCATCCATGTAATACAGCGATAGAAGGACCTCGGCTTGTATGAGGGGAATGAGCTGGTAATTTCGAGGACTATCAATGCTTGCAACTTCACGCGCAAGGTGGTACACCGTGCGCCGCAACAATTCCTCCTTTGAATATCTGCCTCCGAAGCTCACCGGGGCGGAGAAGCGAGTGGCCCAGAGTGCCACGGCGTTGAGGAGAGCGCGGGGTAAAAGATCTGGACGGCCAAGAGCTGACTCTTGGAATGGAGTGGGATCTAAAAAGAAGAATAGACATCCCGCGAAGTGATAGCAGAATATGTCCATCCTGGGCATAGTTCCTGTGAGCATGGGTGACATCAAGGGAAATACATCACGCACAACTCTGTGGTCAACTTAGGCGACTGAGGGAGAATGCTCAACGCTCAGTGCACAGCATGGGTATGCCGCCGGAGAGTAATTACCTCGATTGGGCTTGGGATATCTAACGGATCCTCTGTGTTGTTGTCAGTGTGAGTCTTTCGCAGAACCGCCAAGACAGATTACCACTTCGGTTCGAATACGGTTCAGAAAGGAACACTGTGGACGGGTCTTGCTCGAGTTCATTGATTCCCTGTTCACCGGCGATCATTTCCTGTGAAGAGCCGCCACCGACCGGTGCATGTGAGTACTTGCACGGATTGAGAGACCTGGGTGGCTGAAGGCGACATCGACGACAAACGGGTCTCTCCCCGTCGCAGCGCTACAAACCCACGAGTGAACAGAATGTTTAGAAAGAAAAAGAAAACAGACCATTTTGCGCTGTCTGTGGTTCGCGATTCGTGTCAGTGGATTGAATGGAGATTCATGCTCACCTGCAGTTCATGCATGCCTTGTGTGGATACCCCGAGGACCTGCCTCGTCGCCGGAGACCTAAACTTGCATAGTCGACCATGTTTCCGTTGTGGTACCAGCGGTGAGGAGACTGCCTTATATACTTGGTCTAGGGCCGGTTCCGCTGGCATCGCATGAGTTACACGACCGCGATTACGACTGAATTGCGCCCAAGTCGTGGTTGTTCGCGACGTTTGACGCCCAAGGCTGCGCAGTGATGATCAGTGGGACGGATTGCATCACTGCGCAGTTGGAAACTGGCACGTCGTTTGCTTTACGCTTCCTCTGACTACGACATTCAAAAGCACATTATTTTCCATCTCTCATTCAGAAACCACAGCGACTGGTGAAAAGACGTACTGGCTTTGTCCCTCCCTGACCGGCTGGGTCTCCTCGCGGGGTCAAGTTTCGGTTCAACGTTCAACCTTCGCCGGTACCCGGAAACCAACCGGCAACGACTCAACAGCATCGCTTCAGATCGGCGCTGTTCGCAAAGCATCGATTGGCATGCCGTCAATAAGCACACGGTCTTTAATGCCACTGTCCGATGATCCATTGGTAGCTATCCCACGGGGTTTCAATTGTATGGCACATATACTGTGCAAAAATTATTTGATGGTTGCATCTAGTGCTGTGCTGGCTCTGGCTTCAAGCCAGAAGCCAGACATACCAAGCCATGGTTTCGTCAAGCCAGGCCAAGCCATCCCGTAGGCTTTACCTGGCTTTGGTTTCTGGCTTGAGATTTTCAAAGCCAAGCCAGGCCAGGCAAGCCATGGCTTCGCTTAGCAACCTTCGCTCCTCCAGCCAGCATAACCACGCGTCAAAATAATGTCTCAATGGTCAGAAATTGCCTCATGGTATCCCGCTCACGAGGACATTGACAATTGTCCAGAACTTTAGCCGTATTGAATGCTTTCCCCAACCAATCATCCCAATTGGGATGTCCGTGTTCGAACGGGGTGTTCAAGTCACGGGGATTTGGCCGGAAATCAACTTCTGTGAGCTCTTTTCGCAATGACGTATGCACACAGTGACTCAAAAAGCGCTCACGATAGCTACGAATGTCAGGTAATGGCCCAAAAATTTTCGCAGTGACCCAAGCCATAGCTCAAGCCAGTGGTTCTGGCCTGGCTTGGCTTGCACCTGGCTTTGGCCCTGGCTTTAATTTTCCGAAGCCTGAGCCAGATGAAGCCAAGCCCAAGCCATGGTTTCCGGGCCAAGCCAAGCCAGCATATGGGCGATATACTGTCCAAAAATTAAGAAAAAGTTGCAGGGTATTTGCTTGCAACTTACATCTGCAATCCGGAGCATTGGTGGCATCTTATTCGCTGACATCTCGCATTTGGGTTGCATCTGGCGTGAACTGAGTTACATCTCCGGGCGGCTAACATCGTATCATGATTGGCGATCAATTCGGCTATCGCCTCAGCCAGGAATGTTTCCGGATACTCGATGAATGCCTCACAGGCCTGATGAGCCCCTCGGACAGTACCCATTTGACTGCATACCTCCTCCGAACCTCGTACAAAGGCTGAGCCCAAGTTCATTAAAGGAATGTGGTAAATTACCATTTTGAACCTGTTTTGTATGATCAAAAGAGCTACTATGGTTTGGTGGAGATATACGGGCCCAGGTCCTTAGTAACGTCGGAGAGGGCAAACAAGATGTTATGGTTGATTCCAGACGCGTTTCCGCGGTGAAAATTCAACCTCCTTCTCTTTATGTCTTGTTTCGGCACGGCGCATCATTGTGGCCATCACTGATATCAAATCGTCGAACTTTTTCAACGACAAGTCCCACAGAAGTAAGTCTTTGGCCCTGTAGTCCGTTGCAACCCTTTGAAAGTCAGTTGAAACCAGTCCTTTTAGTTGTAAGCAGATTGAACAAATTTCCGGAGATGCGCAAAAACCCTGCATCCAGCAAGATGCGACCATCAAATAATTTTTGGACACTATATATGCCATACCAGCACAACACTAGTTGCATCTCAGTGGAAACAGGTTTTTTGGTCGCATCTTCGTGGCTTTTTCCAAACTGGTTGCAACTAATCACAATGGTCGCAAGTAGTACTTCCTTGGATCGCAATTCAGGACTAAGGGACTACACTTCACCTGGCTTGCTCCCAGGAGACTTTGCGTTGAAAAGCTTCACCATCTCAGGAAACGTGATCGGAACAATGATACCATCATCGTGCCGAGATTTATAAACGGACATCGACTCAATGTTCTCCTTGTACACTCAGGAATATGCACCTGAATAAGCGGCGATGGAACTGCGAGCATTATATGGATGCTCAAGGAGTTTCTGCGTTGAGAAATGAGTTCTGTCCTTTTGTAGGGTGCATTGACCAGGATGATGTTAAAAATGCAGTTTCTTCAGTTGATGCGAAGCCAGTCATATAGAACTATCCGGGGAACTATTCTGGAAGATAAAATCCTTATCCGATGCGCATTTGAACTCCCCCCACACGCCTGAGCAAAAGCATTTGGAGGCCAGCCGAAGCCGACTGATGGCAATCAGAGTCCAAACAGTGACAATGTTGAAGGGAAGATCAGATGCAACCAACGACAACGAGATGCAACCCAATTCCAAGATGTAACCCAACCAAGGAGATGCCGTCCAAGATTTGAAAAGCTGTAAGCTGCAGGCAAAAACCCTGCAACTTTTTGTTAATTTTTGCACAGTATATCGCCCATACAATTGTACGCCTTATACGTGTCGCCCTCGCAAGATGACCCGGTTCTTCCCAGATAAGTCCTCCACCCTCTCCATATTCTCCATGGGGCCTCCAAATTCCTCTTAAGGCTTTCCAGGCAGTTGTTGACAGCGATCTTCGCAAAAGATAACGGCCGAGCAGTTCGCATAGTTCGACGCATACCGCAAGTTGCCTCTCCGGTTCGGATGTTGTTTCATACCGCCCGAAGGCCGCCCGCAGACCAATAGTAAGCCTTGCACAGCGCCGACTACTAAATTAAGTGGGCGTTTAAGTCAGTTCCGATTCTCTAAGTATTGTAATACGAATATTTTAGCCCGAAACGGGTAATTAAACTCCTTTTTAAATTCATGAGCAGCCAATCAGAGCGCGAGTTAAGGATTTAAATAGCATTTTAATTACCCGTTTCGGGTGTTCGTAAGTATTACAATACTTAGAGAATCGAAACTAACTTAAACGCCCACTTAATTCAGGAGCCGGCGCTGTGTTGGTAGGCGCTATGTCCGAAAATCACGGTCAAGTCGACGGCAACATTTATCCGACGATGTTCACCGCTGAATGTTTTCCCAAGCCCGCCTCGGCAACGATGTACTCGTCAGCTCAAACTGTTATCTGCACTTCCATCATCGAACCTCGTTTTTTTATCGCACAGTTGCAGCGGACCGTGTGGAGTCAAATCGTTGTTACGTTGAGCAAAGAGGTGTACAGCATCCATGGTTCTCCCACAAACGCTGTTCAGCACCGCAGCTTCGCAACGTGCTGGGACACTGGACGCGAGGAATCCTATCCGCTATCAAACCAGATATCGGCGCAAGCTGGTCCGTCTCACCTCAACCACGGCTTACAGTCAAAAGCTATGAACATTCTCAAGTCACCGTTGAAGCCCCACTCGGGGAGTGCGACCCACCCTACAATTTTCGAACCGATTGTAACGAGAAAGTGCACGAGAAAGTATGCAGCGCACCTTACCGGCCCAGTATCGTATCGCGTTATCAGCATTACCTCTTCTTCCTTGTCTTGCTTCGTTGCTTTGAAGGCTTTTCGACTGGGATCGAGGCCAGTATTAAATTCGGTAGGAGCATATTGATAGGAGCCCACGGAAATCTGAACATCCACAAGGTGGAATACCGGGAAAAACCGCAAAAGATGAACGAAGGAGCAGCGTGTCCGTATCCTCGTCGAAAGTGAACTGAAGCGCCGCCGCGCGCCCACACGTGGTCAAGGGGACCTTGAACTCGGACACGCCGTCGCACTTCTCCGTCAGCGCGCATCACCCGCTGACATCGGCCGCCGCGAATATCGGAGGGAGCACGGCGCAGAATTAGAAGAGGAGTCCCAGTTGGCGCAAAACACCGCGCCGCGTGCGCTCGTTGAAACGTGGAAGGCGAGGTGAGCCTATCCGAGCGGGAAACCTATTCGAGCGGGAATGAGGCGCTTCGAAGTTAGAGGATGAAACGGGGTGATGTTGAATTGCCCGTCGTCCCCTCTGCGTAAGAAGATGTAAGAAGGAAAAAGGAGGAAGAAGGTCCGGAGCGTAAGTAAGTGTAACTTGAGGGGAAGAAAACTGGACCCGACAACGCAATATGCCGCCGGTCGAGACAAAGACCAAGTAGGAACGTTAACAAAGACATTTAGAGTTGTTGCAGCACACCAATCTGCTTGCGGGCAAGTGTTTCCTGGCCTGCAACACGTCGATGAACACATCCGCATGCATTTACCAGTACTTCATAGGGTTGAGGGTGAAACGCAAGGCCAGCATCCGCGGGAACGCCTAGATATACGAGGATGAGCGAAAAGGGGACGAGTTCGATCGGGGTCGCGATGTTTTCCTGCATGCAGAGAAAGAGTGAGTGAGTATGACGGAGAGGAGGCGGCGCGGGGCGTTGTGCGTTGTTACGTACCTGCGTGTATCGAAGCTCTCTACATGTGCCTCGCACATCGAAGTCGGTGCTTCTAGGACGGACACGGTGTGCGAGAACGGACAGACAGACCAGCAGACAGTCACCGGCGTGCAGCATGAAGCAGGACTTGATGCAAATGCCTCGTTGCGCGGACCCAGAATCCGGCTGGTGCCGCGAGCGGTTGGCTGGGGTGAGGGATTCACGTAATTGTGATTAACTTGACCGCCTCGCTGCAGCGCGCCGACAAACGCACCTCTGATGGGGTTCCTAACGGGGCAGCGGCCAAAGCTTGGATAGAAACTCCCGTGGGTCCAGTGAGCATTGAATTGCGAATCCAGGAAGGAGGGGTCGGGGGAGGCTGCCTAGTACCAATTGAATTCCTGACAACGAATGAGCTTGGTGCTCCAACAAAAGTTTGGAGTATGCCGTAGCCTAGTTCCCGACATGAGAAACTAATATTGTGGGACCAACATTGTATGTTTTCGAGGGGGAAGTAGCCACTACCAGCCAGAGATGTTGACTTGAAGTTCGCTTGGAGTTTCGAGAATCGACGGTCTTCAGTCAGCTCTTCGCACGAGATGCGCAACCTCCTAGAAGCGTGTGTTCAACCCGAGTAACAGCGGCTTGTGCCGGCGCAAACGTCCAATCCCTGGCGTCTACCGTTCCTTTTTTTTTTTTTTGCGTCGTGGCCGTTTGCAGCAGGAGGAATGCACGTGCGACCACGTGCCGTCGGCTCATCATCGGGATTATCGGAGTTCAACTAAGCTTTCCTTCCTGAGTTCCTCGTTGCTTCCCCTCATTGTCTCTTGATACGACTTGGCCGTGGGCTTTCGGAAGCATGTCCGAGGGGGATCCCGACTACCTCAGGCAATACAGGATGTAAGTGGCGAATTTGCTCCATTCATTCCGCTGGTATTCGTGGGCGATGGGCGCCGCCAGGGTTATCGGTGAACTCAGAACTCCTCGGAAGATACGCAGGAGCGTTACCTAGGCCTGCAGAACCGCAGAAGCCACGATTCCAGCCTCCCCGCTTCGAATTCGCAGAATCCTGCGCAACGGCATATAAAGGCTGGATGGAGCCCACGCAACGTACAACCCACCCCGCACCACGCCCATGTCGCTCTCCCGTGTCGTACTCGTTGTCATCCAGGCCGCGTTCAACGAGATGGCGTGCACCCCGCCCAATCCGACGCCTGAAAAGGGGAAGTACCACACCGACACGCTGTACATCATTCGTATCGCGCCGTTGATTCTCCGGGTGCGTTTTGTCATGTCGTTATTTTATCTGATCTTTCTTATTCAACGAGCGGCATCGCCAGATCCACCAACTCATCCTCCGCCTCTGCACCGCGTTTGAGATTCTCCTCTACCTCTCGTCCATCCCGCCCTTCTCCACGTCACCCTACCTCAATTTCCCCGTTTTCTCCACCTCTGAGTCCCCGCACCTTGCGACGGCGCTCTACACAACCCCGCTCTTCACCCTCGGCGTCGTCCTCGTCGCCCTTGGCGCCAGCATCCGCCTGAGCTGTTTCCACGCGTTAGGCGAACTCTTCACCTTCGATCTCACGATCCTCCCCTCGCACCGCCTCGTCACCTCGGGACTTTATGCGTGGGTGCGCCACCCCGCGTACACGGGCTCGCTCACGATCGTTGCGGGCCTCGCGTTCTCGCACCTCTCCCCGGGCTCGTGGCTCTACTCCTTCGTCCTCCAATCGTTCTTTACCGCCGTGCATGCGGGCGAGTACACGCCGTGGGGCGCGCTGGCGCTCGGTGCCGTGTGGTGGCTCTGGACTTTAGGTATTGGCCTGAGCCGCGTGGAGGCGGAGGATCGGCAGATGCGCGCGCTCTTCCGGGAGGAATGGGATGCGTATGCGGTCCGAGTGCCGTGCTGGTTTATTCCGGGGGTCATTTAGATTCTGGTGGGCTCGTTTGATGGGTTAATTTCCGTTGTACGTACCCCCTCCTTTCTTACTCTTACCTTTTACTTTGTGGGTCGACGAGCTAACTGCATTCATTTCTTAGGCAGTCATCCTCGGTGTTTGATTATCCTATAGCCGGGTCTCGGCGTAGACGCATCGTATCATATTTTTATCTCTCTCACACATTTATCTCTCCCCAAAAGATCTACCTCGCAAGATAAAAGTAGCACTTCCTGTTCTATGCTCTTTTTTTTTATTTTGAAACATTCATATTTTGGAGCGATCCTTCCATCCCAAGATGTTGATTCGGGTCTGCGTCGTTATTGTGAGAGTGTCTGAATCGACTGGTGTTGCAGAATATCAACCCTGCCGTTGGGCAATCGTTGGAAATTTTGAACGGTAAAGGGCAGCAGCACGCAGTTACTCCTTCGTTGTCATGTAATAGTTGCTTTGAAGTGGCAACTACTTGAATGCCGCACGCAAACACTCACATTCAACACTGTGCCCAAAGGAAGTGCTCCGAGATTTGAGAAGCCGATACCAAGCGCCGTTACGGAGCCCTGGCGGCGAGGATGTGGGCATATCTAGGGCTACTATTTACAGGGTATTCCCCAGCCTGCACTTTCCCAGTGGGAGATTCCAATTTCCCACTTTCACAAATCGACGTGTTTGCTTGTCCGTGCTTGTCCCAACGCGCGACGCGTCGAGGTCACGAGACTGTCTTATCAAACCTGGCGATCACTGATCAGTGATGGATGTACAGCCACGTGGCTTTCTCTCTTTCCCCTCACCTCGTTCTCCCCCACCACTGTCAGCCTGAATCCCAAGCTGCAATCCTCGAGTTGGAACCCACATGGCTTGCGGTGTCAGCTAGCTTCCCTTGTGGCCCGCAGGATGCACGGATGCTGCCGTCGCCATTCAAGATTTCAAGAGTCAAGATATTGTCAGTCGGTCTCTTCGAGGTATAACGAGGTTATGAGTCCGGGTCTGTCTAGAGAGACTGGGTGCCATAACCCTCCCAAGTGTCAAGGTCTCTCTTCCGGTACTGGTGATATGGCTGGACAAATACTCCGCATCTCCTGGCTCAGCGTCAGCATTCGGGTCTTGGATTGCGATCCTGTTTTTGCTAATCCACGACTCCCAATCGCACCTACATCCAGGCCCCTGTATTCTATCAACCGCGGCTGCGAATCCGACTCCGATACATGATCGGGGCTCTCTCTTAATCGCCGCCGCGAATCTGCTCCTTCTGCGCGCCCGCTGAAATCATATGTACCCTGGCGTTCTACCTCTTCGAACCTTCGAGGACGCTGAAACCCATGTCACCACGAAGGCCCGCTTGCATATGGAATACCCTTACAATCCTTGCACCACAAGGGGCATCCCGCCACGGAAAAAAGGTGCGTGCTCGGATAATGCCCTCCTACAGGCGACACTAACTTCCTCCGTAATTTCATTCGGAACCGCCTGTGTTCATTGCTGCAGCAAATCCACTACCTAGTACCCGCTCAACGTTTCATATTCCTTGCGACCTTGGACCCACTGATATATCGCGCTATTCCGCATTCCACAGAAGGCCTGCTCGCATGTGGAATGCACCAATGCACCCACATCCCTTGTTGGTGACGTCGATGAGTGTCGGTGGGGTCCCCGTTCAATTCAAAGATAGGCGTTGTTGCGACTACGACCAGTTTTTTTCTCTCCTTCTCCTGGGACCACCATGCTTCCTGTGATTTTCAACATCTGTGCGCCTCGATGGTTTTCCACTGCCATGGTTGACTCTGATCCGATTCGCAACCGCTGGCAAGCGGCGCCATCTTGTCGTCAATCGTTGGCTTAGACGCACTCATAGAATACCGAACAAGGCCGGCTAGCATATGGAATGCACCCACGATTCCTAAAGCGTTGCTCAATGAGGATTTCGCGAGGAGCCCCGTTCGATTCGGGGGCAGGCATTATTGTGAGGGACGCCTTTTTCCTTCTGCTGCTGGGATCACCGTGTCTCGACATCCAGAGTAATATTACTTACACCTTCGACACAATTTTCAGCATGCTCATTATAATTGATGCTAAGATGCGCAACCTGCTTCGTTGATCTTCACAGCCCTTGACCTGTGAAAGTCATTCGTGCCTCAAGCCCATTGGGTCACCGAGTTTTCATATGAGCTGGCTTTGTTTTATCGGACTCGCCATGCCTCTGAATGTGCCCTTCTCAACTCTAGAATCCCTGCGTTCCACTTCTGTATATCCAGGTTCCGGACGAAAAAGTTAAAACGCATCGCTGGCGATTGTTCATGTCTGTTGATTCGTTGCAGACGTTCGCCAGGAGTTATCCTCGTGCCTTCTTCGACATCTTCCATGGTTGTCTTCGTACTAGATCTTCTTGCCGCTCCCGATGATGAGTAATCCAGCACCTTTCCCGGTCTCTTCACCCCCTTCGCATCTCTCGCACCATAGAGCTATCCTGGCTGCCTTCCTCAACCAATTCATCAATTTGAACCCGAACACTGGGATCTCCCTGCCTTCACTTGCCATCAGTGAACCCCCAAAATTCGGACCCTTGCTGAGTCTGGAAGTTCCAAGCGAGATTTTTTTTCTCCTACGCCCCTAGCGCATGACTACGCGTCGAGATTGATCATGGCCCATGATTGAACATGCAGACCTGAGCAAGATCTGAGCGCGCAATGGGCGCGTTTTGGGGTCTGGATAGAAAAAAAAATAACCAAGTACATGGGTGGGGAATAGTATCGCGTGTCGAGTACTCTGTATGTTTTGAATGCCTTGAAAGTGCGCACTCAATTTAAATTTTAACGGGTCTCACAAACGCCGAAACAGGCAAGTGTGATATGGGTCACGTGTCGGTCACATCAGAAAAATCGCCCTTGCCACCAACCACCACCAAGAAAACTCCTGCGGCCGCCTCCCAATGCACCGTTGCCTCGGTATCGTCGAAATCGTCGAGTCTATATGCGCGAACCTAGACCCGATAATCCCCACACCTCCACAATCGCTCGGTGAAGCCAGTGAAGTCAGTGGCGCCAGTGGCGCCCTGGCGGCACTTGCGAGAACGTCCACGACAATGAGCGGCCCTGCTCTCAATATGTTGTGGAAGTCGCTAACTGACCCGATACCATTTCTCAACCTCTTTCCGGACGGCGTCTTTACACTCGCCAATGACGGGATCCTGGGGAACCCTCTTTGGGTGCGTTGCCCTGTCCTCGTTGCTTTCTGGCATCTAAATATCAGCATTAGCGGATGGCACGGCCCATCGTGCCCACAGACTGGGAGCGCCCGCTCGTCTACGCTCCGCGTATCAGAGCTTTATCCCTGACCTGGTATCCCGCGAGAAAACTTTCGGAGATCTGGTTATCCCTTGGCATGTGTTGCCCCGCTGGCCTGGTATTTCCCAACCTCCAAAAGTTTACATGGAGGGAGCGCTCGGCGAACTCCGTCCCATTGCGCATGTTCTGTCCTTCTACATTGACTGAGATCCGACTTTCCTGTGAAGCGTCGTATCCCACTCTATCTCTTGTGGCGGCGCTTTCCATATACTGCCCTGGGCTGAAACACATTTCCTTACGCCTGGAACCGCCATCACACCAGGTTCAAACTGCCGCTTCCACCCTCATCTGCGGGCTGCAAAACGTCGAAACTTTACTCATGGATGTCCCAACCAGCGCAGCACTCCGCCACATGGCCCAACTCTCAGGGCTGACATCGTTGCAGATAACTGGGCTTCCCGCCTTGCCGGAGGACTCGGATCTTTCTCCCTTAATATTCCCCCGTCTGCGGCAACTCGTCCTTGGTCCCCTCGAAATCCAGCCTGCCACGGAGTTTCTCGCTTTCCTGGCGGATTCGCCATTACATTCGCTCCAGCTCATTCTCAAGACATGCGTCACGGTTGCGGAGACAGATGCCTTATTTCGCACTGTGCGAGCCACATTCTCGCACAAATGCTTCAAATGTTTTACCCTCCGCAGTGACGCGGACCATTTTCCGACCGAGGGGCGGGAGGATTACCGGATCAATGCCAACTCCTTAGGCATTCTGTCTTGCTTCAGCGGCCTCACCACCTTGTCGATTATGTCCCCCGTTGGCTTCGATTTGGATGATGCTGCCGTGGACCTGTTGGCGAAAGCCTGGCCTCGCTTGCGCGAGCTGACATTGCAGACAAACATCATGGCTCCGCCAATCCATCTCACTCTGAACGCCCTGCGCTCCCTCGCTGCGCATTGTCCCCAGCTGAGGTCGTTGGATATCGAATTCGATCCTACGTCCGTGCCACCAGCAAGGGAGGGCGACCGCGTGGTTCAGGAGAGCCTGGAATCTCTCAGCGTCGGATGTTCGCCCATTCTCAAACCGGGGCCCGTTGCGCGATACCTGTCGAGCCTCTTCCCGAACCTACGCTCCATAAGTACTGCACGCGAGGACGAGGATAATGAGGACCCCGAGGAGGTGGAAAACCAGGGCCAGGCCATCTCGTATCATCGGCGGTGGAAGGAGGTAGAGGAGCACATTCCGGATTATGTCGCGGCCCGCCAAGAGGAACAGATGAACTCCGTACGGTAATTGAATGTTACATTTATTGACTTACATTCCGTAGACGCTCGGTTCGCTTGCGCACTCGGGAATATGAAGCAAATGGCTAGCTCTTGATTGGAACTCGATGATAAAAACACTCCACATCCTTTCCCCGCACGGCCCATTCCAGATCGAACGGGGTCTTTTAGTTGAAGAGTTTTAGTGCATAGTCAGCTGGGGGTATTCCACACCAATGGGTCTCCTCAGTAATGAACATCAGAGTCAAGAATCTCTGCGCTCGAACGCGCACAGGTGTCAATGAAGCTGGAGATAGAAATGCCTATCTGACATGCGACGTGGGTCACCCACGAAACCATCGAATCAGGGAACGCGTCATTAATGGATGCTGACGGACCTTCCGTGAGACTTTGCTGATGATAAGTTCCAGCGTCTATGGAAAGCAAGGTCACGGAAGCAAGAGTTTAGGAAAGTTGCCCAATCTGCGCGATGGGAAAGAGCGTCAGTCCTGGCATTACGTAAGCGGTTCTGCACAGAAAAAAGCGGGAGTCGAAAACCTTCATGGCCGGCCCCCGCGTCGAACGGGGTTCCACACGAAATTTTGTCTCTGCTTCAATACCAAAGTGATGGGTGCATTTCATGTACGAGCGGGCCTCATTTCTGATCATGTATTCGAGCATCTCAACTAAGAAAAATAAAAGTCAAGGATATTCATCCCGGGTGATTTCCTTTCACGAATAGTCAGATTTCTCCTAGTCGGCGCATCTTACATCGCACACGTACACGACGCTCGGTCTTACAAGCCAAAGACGATGATTTCGAGTCAGCGTTATGCCACAGTAACAGACTACGAATCCCAAGCCAAAAAAGAAAGCGCAGCTGAGTTCGCCTCATGACTTAGCCCCGAATCGAACAGACGTCGGCTGCAACGATCGTGAGGCCAAGAAACTAAAACGTGCTGCAGGGGCGGACCATCCGCTACCAAGTCGATATGAGATTTGTTGGCGCGAAGAGATAAGATGAACGGCAGATAAACGGTTTGTGAACGGTGCTGTTCAGCAACTCGTCAGTGAATTGAACTGAATAAGTTTGCCTGAGCAGTGTAATTCGATGGAAGCAAGATTGGGCGAGACTCGTTGTATTACCCGTGCATCCAACCCAAATTCAACCTCATTCAACCATGGCGATGCTGACATTATTTTGAAGCGATCCTTCCACCCTAGAAGCTCTTTGATTCAGTTCTGCGTTGTTATTGTGAGAGGTTGTGAACCGAGTAATGCTGCAGAATATCAATCTGCCGTTGGGCAAACGTTGGGGGTTTTTAACGGTAAAGAAACTCTCCCTCGGCGCAGATGCTTCTTTCTTTAGTGCGAAGTCGCTGCTGTGAAGTGGGAAGTACAATCAGGGATCCTTTGTTCATCTGTTGCCGTCCTTTTCCTGGCCTTCCACTCTCTTTCGTCTTGCGGATGTTCAGATTGCGCTGGGCACAAAGCTTGCACATATATATAATCAAGCGCTCTGAGGTGATAACGCTGCGTTGTGTTTGAGTTACTCCAACAGCCCCTACATTTCGCCCTCCAGGCTCAGAGACAATCCAGAGTATGAAGTCCCGGTGAGCTCCTTACCACCTTGTCCAATTCTAGCCTCTAGGCAGAAGAGTTCCGGTGGGCACCCGTTCGAATCGGGCGGGGGCTGTGTGCACTTAACAGATACTTGTTTGTCGCTAGGATCACTATGACCAGGCACATCGTACAAGATTCAATGTGTGTGTACCTATCTCTTTGCCTCATAAAAAGATGTTTTCAGGTTCTACACCCACGAACTCAACACTTACCCACACTAGAATGCAATGCCCCTCGAGCGTTTCACTATCATTTATTCCAACCTTGAACGGAACACTGAGTCTCAAGGCCTGCTCGCATACGCATTGCGCCCACAACCGTTATTGAAGTCCAGCATTTTCGGCGAGACCCCGTTCGATCCGGGGGTGGGCTGTTTATCAACAAGAAAACACAACTTTTTTCAGAGCTCTGTAAACCAAGTCCCAGGCTCCGTCGTGTCCTTCGCTGCGTCGCAGGAGCGGCTCGTCGCAACCACCTAAAGGCTATACTGGACATGGCACCGTGAGCAGTACAACCACTTCAAGATGGGTCGAATGATTTGCGGCTAGGCGATATTAAGATCAACAAAATTACGCTAAGTTCGAGTCGCACGAGCATACCCCCCAGAAACCAGAACCGAGATGGGATTTTATGTTGCGCCTGTTCACCTCATTCACTGGAACGAGGAAAATGCCCACTGGTGCTGTGGTTCAAATTTCCTGCGCACTGTGTAGGCATTTTGAAATAACTTCCGCATGCCGCAGTGATCGAAAAGAGAGCTGCATACCAATATCAATATGGTTTATTGTACGACGGGGGCAGAGAATTTAGAATGGAGGCCGTCCTACATGGACCTATTGCGCAGCTCAAGTATCGTGTTGTTAGAGAACGTTTAAAAGTTATACTGTCATCACGATGGTCCATGGGAAGGAAAAACTCAGAATGAGACGGACCAACTTTCACCGGTATTGGGTTTGATAGCAGATAGGATTCCTCGCGTCCAGTGTCCCATCGCAATGTTTCAGATCTGGTGAACGGCCTTTGTGGAGAACGATGAATGGTGGATCTTTGCTCAATTGCAACGTAACGACGATTTCACCATCATCCACTACAACTGTGCGATACAGAACGGAGGTCCGAGAATGGAAGTGGGGGTAACAGTGATCTGACGAGTAGACCGGCCGAGGACGGGCTTGGGAGTACATTCAGCGGTGAACATCGTCGGTTAAATGTCGCCGTCGACTTGGCCGTGATTTTCGGACATAGCGCCTACCAGGGTCTACCAGCGGTCTGCGGGCGGCCTCCGGGCGGTCCTGCCACGAAACAGCATCCGAACCGGAGAGACAACTTGCGGTATGTGAATGCTCGGCCGTTATCTTTTGCGAAGATCGCTGTCAATACCTGGAAACCCTTGAGACGAATTAGGTCGGGGAGGATATGGGGAGCAGGTGGACTTGTCTGGGGAGAACCGGTTTATCTCGAGACTAGAGCTTATTGGCAACACCGAAAAAAAAACGATTTCTCAATCGAAACGAAGAGTGTCTTGAATAATTGATGGAAAAAACGAGAGCCCCATTTGGGGAATATTGCTCCCCACCGCGTCTTCCGACGCGTCCTCTTCGCTGCTCTGCACGATTTCAAGGGCCTGGGGGGCTCATTCACTTCCGCCCGACGTGCACGAGGTACTTCAGCAATATTATCGGACGTCGTGGGCTACTTGATATGGTCCTGATTTTTCAGAACGCTCCACGAGCTCCCCACAAAAAAGAGTGGAGCGAAAAAACGGTTCGCACAATCGAAAAAACCGGCGTTGCCAAGGGGGAACCGGCATTCTAAAAAAAACCTTAGGCCGATTTTGTTTTTTCCGACCTGGCGGCGGCGGGACTACCTACCTTACGTAAGCATTCCCACGCTCCATATATAGTAATTTCCCATATATTTGATTTACCGGGCGGTTACATTATTCCGAGGTAATTGCCCTACGGGCGGAGCCTGGATACCCTAGATCTCGTGATGACCGCTGAGAATCGGGCTGGCCGCAAAGGACCATTCTGTCAACACAATTGAACCCAACGAAAACCTAATCGAACAATGTACATACTGGCAACTGCGGCCTCATCCACATTCTAACCCATACTATCTACCTTCCGTTGAATTGTTCTCGATCTCTGTGGTCATACAAGCCTACCTTTCGCCCAATCTTCTAGGATAAATTTCCCGATTCCCCAGCCGTAAAAGCCATTCAATCAATGTGCGATGTCAAAGCACCTGTGCAACATGAAAGTGCTGACTATGATACCCTTATACGCTGTTTCCTCGCTCAAAGCCCCTCACCGGGGAGCTAACAAAGAAGACTGAAAGTCGGAGAGCAGAAGTTGTGGCAGTGCAAAGTCGAACACCAAACCCATCCTTGGCCCAGCAGAGGCAGGATTCTTGTACCGAGGCAGAATCCTCCAGCTCTCCAATGCTGACACAAACATAGTCGTAACGCACCGAAATCACGGAATAAGCCAATCTGAACCGTGTACTATCATCGAAACCGAATACGAAGCAAACGGGGTGTCACAGACCCGCGTCCTGTTAGCCGCGAACTTGCTTGTTCACGCCACTTTTACCGAAGAACACAATCCCAATGTGATGTACAACGGCGGAACACCCGATCTTCACATAATGGACCGCACGAGCATGTTTGCCCAGCCGTACGATTACGGGGTATCAATGTGGCATTATGGGCGGCGAGAATTGAACGCAGACACAGCACACAACGAAGTCACAAACTAAGAAGAACAGACAGCAATGGGAGTAGGTCAGGGAACGTAGCTTGGTAGACATACACGTGTAGATATACTGTGACCAAAGGCTCAAGATTCCTCAAAGTCGGAGAGGAGGCGTCCCATCAAATTGTGGCAGTGCAAAATCGAATCCGAAATCCAAAAAAGGAGATTTTGCCCTAATATAGTAAGCTTACATGGTATGGTTACCCGGATCCTAAAGTATCCAGGCACTGCGAGCTGCCCCATATACCTTCGCAGGCACATTACCTTTGATTTGCAGCACTGGAAATGTATGCAGAAGTGCAATTTACTGCCAAATTTTGTGTGACCGATGTTTGAAACAAATGACAAACAAGACCACATTTCAACCGCTTTGGGAACCAAATCGATGTCCTCACTCTGCACACCCGGAGAACAGATCTAGGCTGATGGTGAGGGCTCAGAACGGCCTCATTTGCTTCCCGGGACCATCCCTTGGTCATATATTGGGTGGTCAAAAACAATTTTTTCCGGCCTGACGGCCGGACTACCTACCGGCCCTTAGTCGCCGGTTTGAATGCCGGTGCCCCCTTGGGCGTTGCCAATAAGCTCTACTGCGACACGTGGCATCGGGATTTAAACAACTTGCGCGTGGGCGGCTCTCGTACGAGCTCGTACGCGAGCAAACGAGACAGAAAAGAACCAAAGACCACGCGATCACGAGCTATGTCCGTGATGTCCACGCGAGCATAATTTATTTCCTTCCCTCGAGGTATGCAAGCCCAGGACACCGTGCAGAGCCATAAACACCACACTGAAAAGTTGTCTGGGAATACACAGAGTGTTCTTGAGGTTCACCAGGTCAAGGAATGAGAGAAACAAAAATCAAAATTAGGCGGAGACGAGATTCACGCGACATCACAAGATCAAAAGAACGCGAGCAGATTGTCATCTTGCTGATGGGACGGCGTACAATTGGAAACCCGTAGGATAAGTATAGCGCAGCAGGAGCCGCCTTCGAAGGATAAGTTTCCGGCGCTACGCCGCTAACTACGAATCGGTTAGCGGACCGGGGTAGCGTAAAGACCGTGTTCTTATTGACGGCATGCCAATCGGTGCTTTACGAACGGCGACGATCTGAAGCGATGCTGTTGAGTCGTTTCCGGGTAGTGCCGGCCAAGTGCCGGCGAAGGTTGAACCGAGAGCTGACCCAGCTGGTGAGGATCAGTGCGTCCTTTTACCAGTAGCTGAGATTACTGATGAAATAGTCACTAGTGATGCGCTTGAATGTCGTGGTCATCGGGAAGCGTAAAACAAAAGAAACAAAAGACGGGCCGGTTTCCTACTCTGCAGTGATGCGATCCCTGATCACGACTTGGGCGCAATTCAGCGGTAATCGCGGGCGTGTAACTCATGCGATGCGAGTGGAACCGGCCCTAGACCAAGTATATAAGGCAGTCTCCTCACCGCTGGTACTACAACGGAAACATGGTCGACTATGCAAGTTCAGGTGTCCGGCGACGTGGCAGGTCCTCGGGGTATCCACACAAGGCATGCATGAACTGCAGGTGAGCATGAATCTCCATTCAATCCACTGACACGAATCGCGACCCACAGACAGCGCAAAATGGTCTGTTTTCTTTTTCTTTCTAAACATTCTGCTCACTCGTGGCTTTGTAGCGCTGCGACGGGGAGAGACCCGTTTGTCGTCGATGTCGCCTTCAGCCACCCAGGTCTCTCAATCCGTGCAAGTATTCACATGCACCAGTCGGTGGCGGTTCTTCACAGGAAATGATCGCCGCTGAAGAGGGAGCTGATGAACCCGAGCAAGAATCGTCCATGGTCCTCCTTTTTGAACCTTATTCGAAACGAGGTGGTAAGCTCCTTTCGCGGTACTGCGAAACACTCACTGACGACAGCACAGATGTCTTGGAGGATCCGTTAGATATCTGTGCAATCGAGGTGATTACTCTTCGTCGGCATAACCGTCCTGTGCACTGAGCGCTGAGCATTCTCCATCTCCAAGGAGCCGCCTGAGTTGACCCCAGAGTTGTGTGTGATGTATTTCCCTTGATATTACCCCTGCTCACAGGAACTATGCCCAGGATGGACATATTCTGCTATCACTTCGCGGGATGTCAATTCTTCTTTTTAGATCCCGCTCCATTCCAACAGTCAGCTCTTGGCCGTCCATATCTTTTACCCCGCGGTCTCCTCAACGCCGTGTCACTCTGGGCCACTCGCTTCTCGCCCTCAGTGAGCCTGGGAAGCAGATATTCAAAGGAGGAATTGTTGCGGCGCACGGTGTACCACCTTGCGCGTGAAGTTGCAACCATTGATAGTCCTCGAAATTACCAGCTCATTCCCCTCATACAAGCCGAGGTCCTTCTATCGCTGTATTACATGGATGCTGGAGACCTGCTGCAAGGTGACTATCACCGTGTATGTGCAACTTCCCTGGCGTTCACTGCAGGTCTGCACGTCCCACCATCGCAGTCAGTGGATATAGGCCGCAGGAAGGAGTTAGTCGGTGGATTTTGGACCGTTGTGGTTTTGAACAATCATTTCGTCGCTGCGTCTGGAGTACCGTCAAGCATTCCTTGCGATATTCTCGCCGCACGTTGGCGCACAGTGAGTCAAATCGTTTTCCTTGTACCTCTAATCTCGAGTTTGTATCTGAATGGACAGGATATAATCCCTGGAAGTGCCTCATCGTCAGACCCTTTCTCGGATGGGGACGATGTCCATAACCATTCACCCCTGACTCTCTATCTAAAAGCCTCTGCTCTCCTCGCATGCGCCATCACCTTCGTAACGCGGAATCCAGGCGAGTGTATCTTTCGCCAGCTCCCCGAGCTTCACCTTCATCTTACCACTGTCAGGCCTTCCCCACCCACCTGAATTCTGGACAATAAGTGACCGGCTCGAAGTATTTTGCAGCCAGCTCCTGCCAATGGACGCTTCCGCGCCGACAGACGGAATGGCCCTGGTGAGGGATCTCCTCGCCAACGCAGCCATCATCCGTCTCCACGCGCCGTTTAGCGCGATGGACGAGGCATCACGCTCTATATGTCTGGCCACTGCAAGCTGCGTCGCACGTCGCCTCATCGACGCACGCCTCACGGAGTGGTACCATGCGTCTCCGATTTTCGGGGTCCGTGACTTTCACAACATGCGCTTGCATACTTATGATGTCGTACAGCCCATCCTTGCCGCGTTCATTGACTTCCTCATCCCGAACTTGTCCTTTGGCGCGCCGGCACAAGGAGATTTGAAAACCATCCTATCCGCGATGCACACGCTCGCGCGATTCAGTCCCCTTATCCGTGTGTCTTTCAACCACACACCGATTTTAAACCGCGCTAATTCGGACTCTCTGTGGGCAGAACAGTGTCTGGAAGCGATTAGGCAACGATACCTTCCCGCGCAGCTCAATTTCGGCGCCGCTACGCCAGCCTTATAGACCACTGTAAAGTGTCATGGGTTCCCTACATTATCCTATTACTATTACTCCTTCACCGTTGGTTGCATGTGCAGTCCACTCGGAATACCGCTGATTAGATTATCATAGTCCATATTATTATATACACTAAATCCATGCACCGCTTCTTCACTAGACGTGCGTGCTATGGACCGCTTCCGATTGGAGTGAGGTTTCTCATGAGTGAACGTTTGGTCATAGTTGATCATTACATGTAATGGATGCTAGCGGGCCATTGGTAGAATCAGTCCCGGTCAAAAGTCGTCTGGGAGAAAATTGGGAGAAGGAACGACATACCGTCACCGGGAGAATGAATGCGCGCGACCGGAGAGTGGTGAGCGCTGAGGCTCGATCTTTCGTCAACTCGAGTCCGTGAAAGAAAAACAGCCGCAACCGTTCGTCAGCATGGCCCGCCCCCGAATCGAACGGGGTCTCCCATGGAAAGCTCCCTCATTATCGCTCAACGAGTAATGGATGCATTCCATATGCGAGCGGACCGGTACTGGTATGCTACCGAGGATCTATGTGAGCGCCGCATCTGGAGCCCGTGTCGGGACAGAATTGGGAGATATGACCGAAGCAAATTTAACGCCAGGAGATAATCACGGGGGTCAACACCACAGCGTTGTGTGCTGAGGCATGTCGGCTGTCAGCAATGAGTGCCCGAAGCGCGATGTTCCCGCCAGAAAAATTGAACAAACAGTTCGAACAGACCCGCCCCGAATCGAACGGGCTCTCCCACACAGACGATCGATCATATCGCGCGATGATCAGTGGATGCATTCCCAATGCTAACGGGCCGCTAATGGGCAGTCGTCATCGACTACTCGAACAGATACAAAAATTATGGTTGAGCCGCCAAGGATAACGCAAACCAGTCGACCAAGGGCATAACGGGGCATATAATCAGCGAGCGCTGTCTTTATGCAAACGGGTCCTCGTTTGGCGTGTACGAGGATCTGGTCCGGAGTCCTCCAGGAGAAAGCGCAAGTCAACGAGGAGCGAGCTTCAGCAACTGGGAGGCAACGGTGGAAGATATTACTGGGGATTCAAACCACACAACTGAGCACTGGGGGCTGAGCGCTAAGCACCAGTCGTGCTATCGACTTGAATTCAACAGAGAGAGAGAGAAAAAAAGGCCCACTGAAGATGTCTCAAATAGCCCACACCCGAATCGAACGGGGTATCCCACTAATACGCTTTGGCTGCTCATTGAATACTAGCGGATACATTGCATATGCGGCGGGCCTCCGTTGAGAAACCGAGAGGCAACACTTTCCGTTGATCCGCCTGTGTGGGATGCAAAAGACAAAAAAAAAAGTCCAATAATGTTCAGACTCGGCAATAGCCCGCCCCGACTCGAAGTGGGTCCCCCACCACAACATGTTGCGAATGACCGTACCGATTGTGGATGAATTCCCAATGCTAACCAGCCGCTAATGGGACATTGCTCATGATGAACGACCGTTGCCAGGTTGCGAACGGAATCGGAAGAAGCTGCAGTCCAATGGAGTCAGCGAAAGGTCGCACCGAGCCCGCGCGCCATGGTCATTGACTGGATGGAGTACGTGCACGGAAACAAAAGAATCAGGCAGAATAATCAACAATGACTCGCGCCCGAGTTGAACGAGGCCTGATTACGGGGCACACAATCAGGTTGCGCCTTCCGTACACCAACGGACCTTCGTTGGGCGTACCGTGCAAAGACCTGGTCCGGAGTCCTCTAGGAGAAAGCGCAAGTCAAGGAGGAGCGAGCTTCAGCAACGAAGAGGCAACGGTGACAGATGTCACTGGGGATTAACACCACAGCCGTTCTGTCATCTTGAGTATCTCAGGTTCAACAGAAGGAAAAGAAAAAGCCACTGAAGACGTTCTGATGGCTCGCCCCCGAATCGAACGGGGTCCCTCACGAAAACTCACAGCTATCGAGGGACAAGTAGTGAACGCATTCCACATGCAAACGGGCCTTCGCTGAAAATGTGTATCTGCGGGCGTTTGTAGTCGGGGAGAAAGGGAGAGAAGGAACGACGTACGTTCAAATTGCAGTCGACTGGTGAAGATATTGAAGGAGACTAAGGCAGAGCGATGCGAACTCGCCGGTTGTCAGCTTGAGTGCTTGAAAAAAAGAATGTACCAGGAAATGTGTATAGCCTGCCCCCGAATCGAAGGGGGTCTCCCACGAATACCCTTTCGCTGCTCATTGAATGCTGCTTCTTGAATACTGGTGGATAAATGCCATATGCAAGCGGGTCTTCGCTGTGGAGTATATATGTGAGTGTCTGGAGTGAGGATAAGATAGAAGACCTGGCCAGAGTGAGAATCAGCTACACGTTTGGGTGCGTGCGGCGAACGATGGTTGAGAATGGAGATACAAACATCCGCAGAACGGCGTAGCGCATATTATCACAACTGTGTATCCAAATTCAGTCAGCAGAGAAAAAATTGGTTCTCCCGAGGTCAATGGCCCGCCCCCGAATCGAACGAGGTTTCCCCCAACAGGTCTTCGGCCGGCCGCTGGTAGTACGACACTGAATGTGGATGTGGGGAGACAATTGGAAAGAAACAAAATGAAAAGAATGTGCTTCATAATTTCAGCGCCTGGCATGTAAAAGTTCAGCATGGCCCACTTACCTAGTCCTCAGGCCCTCTTCTTACGCGAGCAGGTCCATCGGCGTCCCTTTTGTCGTTGTCGCGGTTGGTGGGACTTTGGCTAGCGTAGCGTCGATGCGGAACACGAGCGGCAGACGGAAATGGGGTGCAGTGCATCACCGCGATCTGGAGGATTAGCGCACGCACCTAGGCAATATGGTCGCAAGTGCTGTTGAATGGGAGTATCTATAAGGGAAAACGGAGACGTAAAGAACAACCCATCCTGGCATCCATACGCATGCTGATCAAGGACCATTGACTCCTGCATTGGATAGATCTGAGACATCGAACAAAATGCCGGACAAGGGAAGAAAGAGTGGAGATTTGGGACTAGGATGACACACCTGAACACTGGGAACAACGGCGCTCGTGGCAGCTGTCTCTCGCGCATGAAGTTGGGGATGCGGGTCAGGGTTTCGAGATTCTCCCAGTGCGGCGGAACGAGAACACGTCACAGATGTACACCACTAGCTTGAGGCTCCTGGCGCGCGTGAGCCGGTGCTCCTGCGGAGTCCTGCCGCGGGCCGCCCCGAGAGGAAGCTGACGGAAGCTTCAGAGCAATGCGAGATTATCACGTCGAGAAACGCAAACTTAAGGTGGCCAGCGGTGAGTTCGGACGATGGAAGAAGCCATGCCGGAGATGGTGGTGGCGGAAAGACAAGGAGCAAATGATGGCGCATCAATCATGCTGATCACGATACAAGCAACCGCAAATACGACGGGGAGTCGGTTCAACATTCCTCTTTGCGCACCTCATGACATCGCCTAAACCGCTCAAGGCCGAAAGAGGATAGGAAGATGAACGAAAAAAGAGGGTTACAATTTCCGCCTCAATTATCCTGCGCCCGCCGACTCGGACTCCCGGTTTATGACTCGAGTTTGAAAACATAGACCAATCTGACGTACTGGCGGTGCCCATGCCTGTGCATAAACGAAATCCACGCCGTGTCTTTCCTGTTGGAATATTGCTGAGGGAACTCGCCAATAGAGCTTATTAGGTGTCCCCCGAAAATTCACTTTTAAGTCGAAAAAAATAATTCCTTGAGTCGAAGATCTTTTGATTAATCAAAGTGGCCGAGCTTGCCGACTGGAATCAGTGAGTGGAGCGAGACCACAACGACCTTTTCAGCGCTGAATCTGAGCGTCGTGAGCTATACAGGTGGCTAGAGGGTCGAGTTCCAGTCCGTCGCAAGCTGCCAGCACTTCACGGTGTTGAGGTGGTTGAAGTTGGGTAGCCGAGACAAGCTACATAATTCAAGTTTGCGCAGGAGCTCCACAAAACTATTTTTCAGTCCGAAATCAAACTAAGGCCCCACGAAATCGATCAGCAGGGGGCACCTAATAAGCTCTAATGCGTGAACCTTCTAGTTACTTCCATTCCATATTTAGTAGTTCAACCACGTACCTGTAGAATATTCTAGTACATAGTCAGTAGGTATATAAGCAGCAATGCTAGCTGCTCGTAGGGCATCCGTTTGCCCTAAAGCGAGCCTTCCAAACCAACAGCGCTATTGCAAACTCACATCAACTTCCCTTATCTTATCTCTTACTCCCGTAATCTCAACATTTCCGGATCTTTGGGCTGCTGAAAACTAAGACAAAACGATCGTCGTGATCCAACATGGCCCGCCCCCGAATCGAACGGGGTCTCCCACTGAAGATCTTCTGGAATGGCATGATTAGTGGATGCATACCATATGCGAGCGGGCCTTTGTTGGGTAATCGCTGCCGAAGGGAAACCAGAGGCGCAGATATGGGCAAGAGAAACGGAGCATGACGTCTGGAAACAAGTTCAACTCGTGATTTTTCCCACTGAAAGGAGCCGCGAGAAGTCGGAGGTGCGAGGGCAAAGCTGGTCAAGCTTCCGAATGCCACCTTTTTTTACCGACTCTGCATTTTCTGTTCAGTTATCTGATTTTTTTCTTTTTTTTGGTATAGCCTCCGCGTACTACGGCTGCACCATTATTGATATGAATGTTCGGCTTGGCTCCGTCACACATAATTCTCTGACTTACAAACGACGCGTCAAAACAATTTCAACACTTGACGCGCACAACCTTGGTCCTGTTTGGCTCCACGTGCGACGCGTCGAGGTCACGAGCGTCGATGATGGCGACACAGCCACGTCGCTTCCTCTTCACCCTCTAGTATCTACTTGCCCTCCACCCGTTACTCCTCAGGACCACCGATGCTCCCTGGGCTCTCGCTTTCGAATTGGACCTGCTAACTGTTAGTTTTCCGCCGCTGACCGATGCCACACTGAAAGACTGAATGGATGCTTCGTAACGACGCAAATTGCCGTGCAGTCCTTCGGGAATCGGGGTTCCTCTTTCCTTCAGCGACCAGTTCATTTCAGTTTCTCCGATGCCATATCAGCCCCCATACCTGCCAGTCTGTATAGGCTCTGGATCAAACGGCGTACCCTTCGGTCATCGGCGTCGCGCTGCCTAGAATCTTTTCCGGGACAATCGCTTGATTCGCTGTATCCCGTCTTGGCTTTCTCTTCTGCCACCTACGTCTTCGGTGCTGCTCTCATAATGTCTTCTCTCAACCGCGACTGTCTACGCATCCCACTCTACCCCGCGCGTGCGATTTTCACTTCCGAGTTCTGTGCTGCTTTTGTCACTCATGCGCACAGTACTTCGTCCCACTCCAGACGCTCTTGAACACGGCAACACCACGGCCCGCTTGCCTTTGGAATGCACCCACAATCCTTGCATTGGCTTCAATCAAGTTCCAGTGGGGAGCCCGTTCGATTCGGGGGCGGGCCGTAGTTCAGATCGAACTGTGCGATTTTTTTTTGCCGCTGGGACAAGGCTCACCAGTCTGTTCTTATCGTGGAAAGGCAGTTGACTCGAGACCGATTGGCTGCCCTCGAACCATGCCCGTATGCTTTTTGCGGCGAGTCAAATACGCCGTCAAAACTTTCACTCATGCCACTCCTTCAGCCCTTGTTAGGACACACGCATCGCGTCACCGGGACATCAGCGGAAGGCCCACTTGCATATGGAATGCGCCCACGATCACTCTGTGGCTTCATTCGAAACTTCGGGTGGGAACCTCGTTCGGTTCGGGGATGGGCCGTACACGGAACTCGGGGTTTTCTTTTGTCTTTCTCCGCTGCCTCTCTCTAATGGTTAACTAAATCCCTCGATGAGTCATTCGTAGCCCTCGAACTGGCGGAATCAGCCATGCTAAATTAAACTTCCCAAGCTTTATCTTCAATCTCTTCCGATGTTAGACGCAGTGTGGATACGCACAACGCCACCGAACACCCGCTCGCATACGGAATGCACCCACAGTCCTTGATGTTGCATGAAGGCAGTTTCGGTGGGGACCTCGTTCGATTCGGGGGCAGGCCATAGGCTTCCAGAATCATGCTCGCCTCTTTTTTGCGCAGATCCTGATGCGCATTTTGCGAGGCTCAGTATATGCCTGCACGTTCTGCGCTGAGCGTGCGGGCATCCGAAGTCAGGACTCGCCTGTCCGTGAACTTGAGCATCTGAAGAAACAGAAGTAAAAGGGTTGACATTTCCAGTGATGACCCACCCCTGAATCGAACGGGGTCCCCACCGAAGCTCGTTGCACTGACCGAAACGATTGTGAGTGCATTCCCAATGCTAGCGGGCTTTCGTTGGGGCGCTGGGGAGGATATATGGGAGCGCCTGAAAACCGTAAGATATGCTCAAAGTGAACTCGATGGTAGAAGGTACTCGGAATAAAACGGCGACCGCGAGCGCTGAGGCTCGTCGGTCTGCCAATGAGTCCTCGAAAGTAAAAGGGCAGTGCCATTCTTCCATGGCTCGCCCCCGAATCGAACGGGGGCTCTCACGAAGAATTCAGCAAACCGAACATATACTTGGTGAGCGCATTCCATGCATGTACGCATGCAGTTAAGGAGTCAAAACCCGGAGCGCAGGGCTTTTTTACTGTCGTAGATGTCACGGTGCCTGCCACCTGCCGAGCGACGAGCCCCTGAGGAAGAATGGCCACTGCAAAGTAATTTCCCTCACGACGCTCGGAGGAACGGAGGCCAGCAAAGAGTTCGAGGAAGAAGCCGCTGGGGATATGGTGGTGGTGGTGAAGGAGGAAATGATGGCGCATCGAATCATGATGATCAATACAAAAGCGGATCAAGATGCAAAGGCAAATACGGCGGGGAGAAATTGCCAAATAGCTTGCTGTCTGCATTCCCGCGTAAAGGAAGCTCGGTCCCGATGACCGTGACCTCAAAATAATTCACGCAGCCACGCAGGTCGGCGCCTTGTGCCAGACAGAATAGCACAAGATGCAAGGTGAAACAAACTTTGAACAATATTTCTCGACGAACCCTGGGCCGAATTGCTGACTTGGCCTCCCGCAGTGCGCGCATTCATCTGGCACTTACTGGACAGTGGACTCACGAGTCACAGCACCTAAACGCTCCGGTGCATACATACATACACCCTGGATTCCCCGTTGCTTCGCTGACATTCACAATCGGGAAAAAAAATTGCTAAAGAACTATTGCCCGCCCCCGAATCGAACGGGAATTCACACGAAATTTGCTGCATTTTCATTAGTGTGCGCGTTCCGTATGCGTATGCGTCTCATTGTTTTCGGAAACAGCTGTAAATGGTTGATTATTCCTACCAAGCCTGACCTCCCCTGCATGGCAAAATCCTGACATCTCTTGAAGACCAGTGTCACTCACAATTATGCAATGTGCCCCAGGGGAACAGTATCCTGAATGTAATTAGGTCAACTGCCCGCCAGCCGCCGGCAGGCGGGATCTTCCTAATGGGGCAGTGTTGATGCGCTCGGCTGCGCGAAGCGGGCTCAATTCGAACCGTGTAACTATATGCACGGTTATGCTTTCATTTGGATGGCATGCTCATGGAATCTGGTGGTGGACATCCAAAATGCACTCACCAATGGTAGGCAAATATTTCCTTTT
Source organism: Mycena polygramma (assembly GCA_029449255.1). Taxonomy (NCBI): domain Eukaryota; kingdom Fungi; phylum Basidiomycota; class Agaricomycetes; order Agaricales; family Mycenaceae; genus Mycena; species Mycena polygramma. The sequence continues at coordinate 31,935 of JARKID010000144.1, read as the reverse complement.
ATAAACATTTATAACCGGTTATAAACTGTTTACGAACCGTTTTCGTTTAGTTTACGGGAATCCGTAAACCAAAACCAAACGGTTGGAGCCTTAGGTGGTTCTATCAGAGCTATAATCCGTGGATGCATTTAACATGCGAACGAGCCTTCGGTGGAGCGTTTGCGAATATGTGCTATCTGGAGAACGTTGATGAACAAGGACAGCCAAATAGTAGAGCCGATAAACATGCGGGCTAAAATCTGGCGGCTGTCAGCAATGAAGGGTGAGTGCTCAGGCTTTGTCAGTCAACAGCACAGAAACAAAAGCCACACAAGCGATTCTTAATGGCCCGCCCCGAATCGAACAAGGTCTCCCACGACAGGCTGTTTCTGTCACCAGAATATTCTCGGGGGGTGCATTCCAGATGCTAACGGGCCTTCGTTGTGAGAGGCGAGTCGAGTGGGAGGAGGGACAGTGAGGGAGGAGACGAGATACGGACAAATTGGAGGAATTGGTCGAGTATGTTAACCGAGATCAAACGCACAGCGCTGCGGAGTAGGCGTTCTGTGAGCAGACAGTCGAGTCAGAAAGAAGAAAAGAAACTGAAAGAACGCTCTGCCATGCGCCGCCCCTGGCTACAAAAATGGAGAAGAAGAAACCCCCAAGCAGAGGCTCCGTATCTCCGAATCACCACCAGTGGATACATTCCCAGTGGCAGCTGGCCTCAGCTGGCCTTCGTTGGCGTCTAGTCATGTGGTAGGAGATTGAAGGCGGGAAGTAAGGACATACGGTGAACGGCAGAGAATAATACTGAGAACAAAAGCGTGCTGAGCAGTCGAGGAGTCGACGTTCCGTGATATATCGCAGCTCAAGGAAGCGAAAGAAGCGGAATTTTCCCTATCATGGCCCACCCCAGATCGAGCGAGGTCCCCCACGAAAGGGGGTGCAGCACCAGCAGTATAATCTGTGCAAATGCAAAAGGGCCTTTGGTGGCTTGGGCTGACAGTGGGTTATCAGGTGAAGTCGAAAGGAAGAAAAAAAGACACACGAGCAAATCTCAATGGCCCGCCCCCGAGTCGAACGGGGTCTCCCACGAAATATAGCGCCAACGTATCATTAGTGAATGGAATGCTGGCGGGCCGTGGTTGAGACATTTCGTTCGAGCGCCTTGTCTAGAGGTATGTCAGAGCCAGAGTGGAAGAAGGAAGGTGACACCGCTGGAACTCAAAACCGAGCATTGCGGGCCCAGGGTTGGAAGGTGAAGTCGAAAGAGGAAAAAGCCATGCGGATCTACCAATGGCCCGCCCTCGAGTCGAACGAGGTTTCACGAAAGGCTTCAGGTTGCGATCGTTTTCTCAGTGGATGCATGCCGAATGCAAGGACCGTGTGGGCGAAGTTGAAAGGAATAGGATACAAAGTACGCATTGCTTCAGCATAGCCGTAGTCGAATCAAGGGAAACACGAGCTCGAGCTATGAGGCTTGCTGGCGGATGCACGTGCGTGCGTGGCGGCGCCAGGCAGCGCGTGCACATGTCGGAAGGCGGACCCGAGCGCTGCTGTGGAATGGGGCCGCAGTCGGTCAAGACGGAGGCGTAACGAGTATCACGAACATTGCAGCTTTAATATCTCCCTCGTGACATCCATGATTGAAGTAGCCGTATAATCTACATGGATGCATTGAATGCTAGCGGCTTTTGGTGTCAGTGGGACGTTATTGAGGATCTGTCCGAGTAGCTGGAGTCTAGAAGAAAGTGAGAGAGGCTGCGATTGAATGGGGGCGGAAAAAAAGTCGCGGCGAGCTCGCACGGTGGGAGACGGCGCGCCGATTCGTCATCGACTGGAGTACCTGGGTCCTGAACAGAACCCAGAAAAAAAACGAACGACTCATCAACAATGACCCGCGCCCGGGTTGAACGAGGCCTGATTACGGGGCACATAATCAGGTTGCGCCTTCCGTACACCAACGGACCTTCGTTGGGCGTACCGTGCGAGGATCTGGTCCGAAGTACTCGGGGTGAAGGTCCAAGTCCAGAGGAGCGAGCTTCAGCAATTGGGAGGTAACGGTGGACATGTCCAATGACGCCCACGGCTGAGCGCTGAGTATCTGAGATTCAACAGACAGAAAAGAAAAAGCGACCGAACATCTCATGGCCCGCCCCCGGATCGAACGGTGTTTCTCACGGACGCTTATTACAGTCGGAGCCTCATAATCAACGCGCGCATTTCGTATGGAAACGGGCCTTGAGTGGGTCGGGCTGAAGATGTGTATCTGCGGGCGCTTGGAGGCAAGGAGACAGTGAAAGAAGGAACGACATAAGGTTAACTTGCAGTAGACCGTTGAAGAGATTGAATGAGAGGAAAAGACGGCGATGCGAGCTCGCCGGTTGTTCACTTGAGTTTGAGTGCCTGAAAGAAAAAGAGGCTCAAGATTTGCCGATGGCTCGCCCCCGAATCGAACGGGGTCCCTCACGAACGTTTGCAATTCTCGGCGCATAGTTGCAGTGAGCGCATTCCACATGCGAACGGGCCTTGGGTGGGTCGGGCTGAAGCGGTAGATCTGATCTACGGGCGTTTTCCAGTCAGGGGGACAATGAAATAAGGAGACCGTTGAAGATATTGAAGGAGACCAAAAGCAGAGCGATGCGAACCCGGCGGCTGTCAGCTTCAGTACTTGCAAAAAATAATGTACCAGGGAATTTGCATAGCCTGCCCCCGAATCGAACGGGGTGCTCATTGAATACTGATGGACACATTCCATGTGCGAGCGGGTCTTCGTTGGGGAGGATATACGTGGGCGTCTGGAGCGAGGAAGGATTGCGGGAAGACCTGGCCAAGTCAGAGTGAGAAACAGTCAACGTTAGGGTGTTCGAGATGGACGAAGCTTGAGAATGGCGATATGCGCAAACATCCGTGAAACGGCGCAGCGCGTATTATTATAACTGTCTATTCAAATCTGGTGAGCAGAGAAAAAATTGGTTCGTCCGAAGTGGATGGCCCGCCCCCGAATCGAACAGGGTATCCCACACCGGGTTTTCGGCACTGGTACAGTGATCGATGGATGCATTCCCAACGCTACGGGCCGTTGGTGGTACGTCGGCGATTTTGGATGTGGGAGAAAATCGAAACGAGACAACGATGACAAGAACATGATAAGAACTTGTTCAAAATTTCAGTGTTTGCAATGCAAAAGTTCGACGCGGCGCACATACCTGACCCTGGAAGCCTGATCCGACGAGGGTTCGTCCCTCAACAGGCCTTCTGCGTCCGCCGCGCAGGATCGAGGCGGAAGCTGGGCTGCCGCATTGCGCGCCAGGGCGGCAAGTGGCACGGCTTGCAACATAGTGTACCAGCGGAAGATTGGTCGCAGATACTGTTGAATCAGACGGAGCCGTAAGAAACGTCGCCGAGCCGTATCCTGCCCTCCATCATCCATGTGCATCGGAAACGAATTGACGCAGTTTTGCGGTGGATAGATCTGGGACATCGAACATCGAACAAGAGACAAAATAGAGTAATAGCATGCAAAGGAATGACGCACACTGGATGCATGGGAAAACTTTTGCGCGCTAGGTCAACACGCCCGTGTACGGCTCCTCGAAATCGTGGTTGCGCGTCGATATGTTGAGATTATCCCAGTGCGGCGCAAGGAATACGCGTCGGCGGTTGTTTGAAGTGACCTGTTGCGCGCGGGATGGAAGAGGCAGGGATCACAGGGCATTCTGGCCAAGAGGCTCCAGAGACACGTTTAAGGAGGCCAGGTAAGGACGGTGAAGACGCCATTGAGGAGATGGTGGTGGTAAAAAGACAAGAAGCAAAAGATCGCGCATCAATCATGATGATCACGATCCAAGCAACCGCAAATACGCCGCTGTACCGGCAAAGTCGGTTAAAAATTCGCAAATGGCTTGCTGACCCTCGTGAAATTGCTCCAAATATTCAATCTACAAAGAGGATAGGAGGAGGAAAGGGAACACGATGAATAAATTTTACCACTCAATTATCCGGGGCAGTGTTCGCCTTAAGGCCTTAAAAATGAGCTCTCTGGCAAGCTAAAAGGCTTAGCCTAAGGTTCAGGCCTTAAGATAAGGCCTCGCCGAAAGCCTTAATTCCCAAAAAGGAAACATATTCTCAGAAGCCTCGACTGCGAGAAAACCTATCGAAATCCCTCTCCGCATACTCCAAATGGTCAATATCGGCCTGCCATTGCTACGGGAATAGTCCAGTGTGTCTACGTTGGCCACAACTCGTAAATCCGGGGATCCGATCCCCCGTTCAACTTCGACCCGGCCACTTGCCGGCTAGATAATATGTGAAAATTATATATGGAGGCACACTACATGCTACCAAGAAGTGCCTATTCCTGACTGGGAGTAAAATTCTCTCAATATGTACGGAACGCGACCAGGAGGAACCAAATTGTGTACACGTAAGCATGTTTAAGGCCTTAAGTGAAAAATTGGCCCGCAACTTAAGGCTTAACCTAAGCCCTTAATTAAGCCCTTAGGCCTTAACTTGACCTTAAGGCCTTAGCCCTTAGGGCGAACACTGATTATCCCGCGCCCACCGACTCGGACTCCCGCTTCATGACTTGAGTTGATGTTTGTCTCCACGCGCGACGCGTCAAGGTCACGAGCGTCGATGATGGCGACACAGCCACGCTTCCTCTTTCTTCCCTCCACCTCAATCCACCTCACCGCAATACAACCCCCCTCCCCCCCCCCCAACCGCAACACGGCCGATGCTCCCTGGGCGCTCACTTTTGAACTGCATCTCTGCTGCTCGTCTTCCCCGTCTGACCGATGGCCGGACTGAATGGATGCTTCATCAGGAAAAACCTCCCGAGCCAATTATGCCAAACTTTCCTAGGATTATACTGTCCTGAAATAATTAGGTGGAACTTGGGCAAAGTTGGCATAATTTTGCCTAAGTTTCGGCTAAGTTTGATGAAACTTGAGATAACAACGGGAAACCCCGGATAATTTTGACAGAGACAAGGATTATTAGCGCGAACACCATCCTCTCGAAGTTTCTTTGCGCTGCTAAACCATTCAGCAAGATCCATTACTTACCGTTCCGATTTGGTTTGGCAAAATGCACCAAGTCAATAGCCGATCGGCAATCATTCGGAGCTATCACAAGCACTGCCCGGGCACAACATGACCACACGTTGATCATGCCACGTCGACGTCTTTCTTCCTTTCCCCTCACCTTCCGCCCACTTCCTTCCCTCAAGCTCAGTCGTTCCCCTCCCCTACGCCGTGGATTCGCCTAGCCCAAGCCACTCAAGCATCTCGGTTGCCGCCCACCTGAGTTTCTCACTCCCTTTGTGGTGTCAGTCCTCCAATACCGATCCACGGCCCTGACTCGCGCTGCCCCCACTTCCCGCCCCTCAGCCGTCGTCCTCCCTCCTCCCTTACGCATTGGATTGGCTAGTCCAAGCCCCCAAGCTTCTCAAGGTTCTCGGTTACCGTCCACCCAACTTTCCTCCCCACCGCCGTCATCCTGGCGACCGCGGCCAACCTCCTTCGTCCACCGTAACGTAAGCAGTGATGCCCACCTCGCCGCAACTTGCTGCACACTGCACGCATGTCATGCTCCCCCGACCCCCTGCCTCTCTTCCGCACGCTTATGTTGTGCACTCCGTGTCGCTCCTTCGTGACATCGTTTCCGCCAGCCCTCAATTACTGTCAAGTCCAAGGACTTCCAAGATGGGGCCCTGTCAAATTCGAGACGCAAACCAGACTCGCAAGGTCCTTCAGTCTTCAATTGCATTCCAGCAAGACTTCGCACTTCTCGCTTCACGTCAAGTTCCTCTGCTCGTCCTCTATTCAGGTCCACACCACCCAGCGTCGTCTCCATCTCACTGAGCCTTCAAGTCTCAACACTTCGTCAAGCTCCGCAACGCACTCCGTCAAGCTCCGCAACGCCAATGTCATCATCGTCGTCGATTCGCAACTTTGCAAGTCCGCGACAAGCTCATTGCGCATGTGTAACTCGGCTTGTAGTTAGTTCCTGTATCTGTACTTTGAATGCATTGTTTTCCCCACAACTTCTGCTTGATATTGAGTACCGAAAATGAGGAATAATGGTGAGATAATGGTCCCTAAAGTCGCATAAGTTTGGCCAAACTTATGGCTAATTGGTAGGGAGTAACTTAATTGGGTCAAGTTTGGCCAAACCCGTCTAACGAGGATAATCTCAGGAAATTACCCGAAGTTTGGGTGAAGTTTGGCCAAATTAGCAGGGTAGGCTTTTCCTGATGTTGGATCTAACCGCAGCAGCGTGCGAGGCAATTCACTGTCGACGTGTAGTTCCTCGGGATCTCTCCTTCCTTCGGTTACGAAGCCTTCGGGTGGGATCCTTTGAGGGCGTAGCGTCTCTGGTTCCCCTTGGCCACCTACCTCTTCGCTGTGCTGCTTTCGTCGCCTCAACCGCGACGGTCTACGCAACCCAATCTAAACCACGCGCGCGGCGTTCACTTCCGAGCTCTGTGCTGGCTTCACAGCTCAGCTACTCCTTTGTCCCTCTCTCGACGCCCGCAAATGCGGGGCCACCGAGACCCGCTTGCGTATGGCACCCTAATCCCTGAATCACGCGCGCACGCTTTTCATTTGAGTCCTGGGCTGGTTTTTCACTTATGCGCAGTCCTTCGTGCCACTAGTACTCTAGACACTCGTATAAGCAGCACCACCCTGGCCCGTTTGCGCATGGAACGCACCCACAATCCTTGAACAGGCTCTAGTTCTCGGTGGGGAGCCCGTTCGATTCGGGGGCGGGCCGTAGCTTAGAGACCCTCTGGTATTTTTCCCTCATCTGTCGCCGAATGGGGACAAAGCTCACCAGTCTGTGTTCATCCTAGCGCACAACCAAATCACCGCCCATGAACCGTGCGGAGCATGCTGTGGCCTCGTTTAAAGCTTCAATAAAAACCTCATTCAATTCGTAAATAAGCCGTACGTATGCGTAAAGCCAGACCAGTTTTTTTCCTTCTTTGTTTTGCTGGGATGCGGCCGTTCCATAAACGGCCGAGTAACTTCCTCGATGATCCTGTCCGATTCGTAGCCCTCGGACGGGCGCTGTTAGCCCATACTGCCTCCGTTGAATCTGGCTTCAAAAGCAAGTCCTTCGGATCCTGGTTCCAAGGCCCGCTCGCATATGGGATGCACCCCCAATCCTTGAGATTGGATCAAGGGAGTTTCGGTGGGGACCTCGTTCGATTCGAGGGCAAGCCATAAGCGCACGCAGCTGTTTTCGCCTCTTTTGCTCGAATCCTGTACTATGGATGCCGAGATTATCGTTCGTTTTTATTGTCACAATGAGGTGAGATCTGAGATCTGAGTTGCCTGGAGTTGCGCCCGGATGAGGGTGCATGGAGGAAGATGAAAGGAGCACACAAACATGGAGCTTTGAACGAGAGATCCAAGAGGGAAATTGCATGCTTTGGTGTCTGGCGTCTGATTCCTTCCCTAGCCTGCATTTCGTGGATGGATGCGTGTGGTTCGTCGAATGACAAAAAAACTGTATCGTTTAACAATCACGGCCCCTACCCTGATCGAACGGGGTCACTTACGCATCCATAGGACGTGATGGGTTGCATTCCACGAACCAAAAGGCCTTTGACGGCAACGCAGAGAACTGCCGAACTCGCAACAGCATCTGACATCGCATCGGTCAGTGTACCAGTGGAAGCCTGAGCGCTGAGTTTGGACGATCTACCTAAGCTGTCTCGTGTGTAAAATAGGAACCGAGGAGATGTGGGGCATCGAAGTCAGATAAAGTGAAGGGATGGACCCGGGTGTTGATGAGGATGCCCTGCCTGGAAGAAAAAAGAAACGCAAACATTGCTTTCAAGACCCGCACCCCGAATCGAACGGGCTCTCCCGCGGAAGAGTTGCATCCAGCAGACGCTTGGTGAGTGCATTCCCAATGCGACGGGCCTCTGGCGGGACGCTGGTGATAATAGGTTCGAGCGCCTGGCCAGAAGTTGACTGGGACAAGATTGAGAGAAGGGAGGACATACACGCTGATGGACGAGAATGATGGCGACAGCCGTCGGGCTGTAGGGGAACGCAATTCTCAATGGCCCACGTCCGAGTCGAACGAGGTCTCCAACGAAATCCACAGACTGACTATCCACTGCCAGCGTAATGTGATTGGCGGATGCCTTGCACATGCAAGCGAGCCTTATCTGAAGCATTATTGCTGAGCCGTCAGGCAGAGAGCGGAAGAACGAGATCATACGCCTGAGACTCGAGCCTGAGCAGTGCTATTAGGGAGAAAGTCAAAGGAGGAAAAAGATACCCAGATATGCCAATGGCCCGCCCTCGAGTCGAACGAGGTTCCACGAAAGACTTCAGTCACTATCCAATCATCAGTGGATGCATTCTGAATGCAAGCGGGCCTTGTTCGCAGCATCAGGGCGGAGTACACATGTGCGAGCTCTACGTCCGGGACTGTCAGGGAGATAAAGCACGTATTGTTCCAGCATAGCCCAAGTCAAATCAGGGAGGGCAGAGCGGCTACGCACCAAGGTTGAACGTTGAGCCTTATTCGTTTCGTCTTGAGATAAGGGGGACACGAGCTCAAGCCATGAGGCCTTGCGCGGGCGCAGAAATCGTCCGCTGTGCGCGCGCCATCGCGCTCCACCACACAGGGCTTGCACCTGCCAGAAGGTGTCGGGAGCGCTGCTTCTGAAAGGCAGGTCAAGACGGAGGCGTAAAGAGTATTATGAACCTTGTAGCTTTAACATCTGCCTCCTGCCATCCATATGCATCCTGATCTCATGCTATTTCCTCGCACGCAGCCACCTACGAATCTCCTTCGCGTGCAGCCGCCGTACCCGCAATGCTGCGTTCGCACATTCGGCCGCCAACACAGCATTGAGCGCCCCGACAGCGCGCCTATGGGAAATGCGTAGTCGGCGACGTGCGCAGGAACTCGGGGGATGGAGTAATGGATCTGCAGACCCGTGAGGCAGGGCAACGCACGTCCACTGACAAAAGTTCTCCAGTACGAGGCTTGAAGAATTCAATGAGTGGCTGGGGCGGGAGGCTAGAGGAGTACGCTGGACGACAGAGGGCTGGATTCGACCCCAGAGCATGTCTAACATCGGGACATGGAAAGACGATGGTGATGGTAGGAAGAGAAGGGCAAAGCGGCTGTGCTTCACATCACGATGATCAGATGTGTGACATGTCACTCTCTCCCTTTCTCTTCTTTCCTCCACGAACCTCCAACTGACGAACGGTATCCTGGTGCTTTGGCGGCCCTCTGCGGACTCCTTTGTCAAGAACACCTTTCTCGTGAACTTTCTGCGATGATGGCTTCCGCCGCAGGCGAACATGGCCCCGGCTTTTCTCGCACCCAAACCAGATGTCGTTTGCTGGTTGGGGCCGGGGCGCACACAGAGAGCTTCGATACACGCATCTGCGTAACAACGCATAACGCCCCGCGGCGCCCGCGCCTCCTCCTCATACTCACTCACTCTTCCTTTGCAAGCAGGAAAACATCGCGCCCACGATCGAACTCGCCCCCGTTTCGCTCATCCTCGTATACCTAGACGTTCCCGCGGACGCTGGCCTCGCTTTTAACCCTCTTCCATATGGCTACAGTGAAGTGCTGATAGATGTATCAGGTTTTGCGCGTCGACGGGTTGCAGGCCAAGGAATACTTGCCTGCAAGCAGATTCGCGGTGCACCACGGCAACTTCCAGTGTCTCATCTTGGTCTTTGTCTGCGGCGGCATATTGCGTTGCCGGGTCCATTCTTCTTCCCCCCAAGTTACACTTGCTTACGCTCTTGCGCTTCTTCTTACTTACACAGAGGGGACGACGGGCAATCCAAGACATCACCCCGTTTCATCCTCCATCCTCCATCCGTCTTCCTACCCTACTCACACGCTCTACCTTCGAAGCACCTCGCGCCTCATTCCGCTCGAATAGGTTTCCCGCTCGAATAGGCTCGCCTCGCCGTCCACGTTTCAACGGCGGTGTTTTGCGCCAACCTTCTAATTCTGCGCCCGATATTCGCGGTGGCCGATGTCAGCGGGGGATGCCGCGTGCGTGCTGACGGAGAAGTGCGACGGCGTGTCTGAGTTCAAGGTCCCTCTGACCGCGTGTGGAGAGGACACGGCGTTCATATTTTGTTGTTTCTGGCGCACCCTATTTCCTGGCGCACCCTATTTCGCTTGGCGGATATTCAGATTGGTGTGAGTTCCTCTTACCTTTCGATATCCTGAACTCATCCTACCGACTTTATTACTGCCCTCAATCGCAATCGTCGACTCCCAAAAGAACGAAGCGAGATAGGAACGTGGAAGGGTAACACTGATAAAGCGATACGAGACGGGGCCGGTAAAGTGCGCTGCATACTTTCTCGTTCACACGCCGGGGCTATAGCTAATTTTGAACTTAACGAGCACCTCGCAGGTAGGCATCGCGGTACCGGCGGGGTGGCTCTGTGTGGATGTCGGATGCTTTTCATGAGACGTACGTCTGCCTCCTCCCTCTGTTTGTTAGACTGCTGTCCCTCCCCAAAGCTTGGACATATGTAATCGAGCGCTCTGAGGTGATAACGCTGCTGCGTTGTGTTTGAGTTACTCCAACAGCCCCTACATTTCGCCCTCCAGGCTCAGAGACAATCCAGAGTATGAAGTCCCGGTGAGCTCCTTACCGACTTGTCCAATTCTAGCCTGTAGGCAGAAGAGTTCCGGTGGGCACCCATTCGAGTCGGGCGGGGGCTGTGTGAACTTAACAGAAAATCTTTTTGTCGCTAGGATAACCATGACCAGGCCCATCGTACAAGATCCAGTATATCTATGTTTATCTCTTGGCCGCATAAAAGGTGTTTCTCAGGCCCTGCACCCACATAAAGAACACACCTACTCATTCGGATTCGATCCCCTTCGAGCGTTTCACTACGACTTAATTCAACCTTGAACCAAACGTCAGGTATCAAGGCCTGTTCGTATACGGATTGCACCCACAACCGGTGTTGAAGTCTATCATTCTGGGTGGGACCCCGTTCGATTCGGGGGTGGGCCGTTTGACATTACGGAGAGTGATCTTTTCTTCTTTGCCCTACTCTCCAATATTTCTCAGAGCTCTGTAAACCTAGATTCAGGCTTCGTTGTGTTCTTCGCTGTGACGCAGGAAAGACAACGTTGGACACGGTGCTGTGAGTAGTACGAGGACTTCAAGATCGGCCAAATGACTTGTGGCTAGTCAATGGGATAGTCCGAAAAAAAAGGTGAGTTCGAGTCGCCCCCGAAACCAGAACGGAGATGAGCTGTCCTGCGCACCTGGTTCGCTGAAACGAGGAGAATGCGTGGTTCAAATTTCCTGTGCGCTGTGTAGGTATGGCGGCGGACTTGAGCACCTATTGCGCAGCTGAAGCATCGTCTTGCTAGAGCACGTTTAAAAGTTATTTGAAAGTTATGCTGCCATCACGATGGTCCATGGGAAGGAAAAACTCATATCGAGACGGACCAACTTGCCCCGGTATTGGGTTTGATAGCAGATAGGATTCCTCGTGTCCAGTGTCCCATCGCGATGTTTCAGATCTGGTGAACGGCCCTTGTGCAGAACGATGGATGGTGGATCTTTGCTCATTTGGAACGTAACAACGATTTCACCATCCACTGCAACTGTGAGATACAAAACAGAGGTCCGAGAATTAATATTGAAGTGGCGTAACACTGATCTGACGAGTAGACTGGCCGAGGACGGGCTTGGGAGTACATCCAGCGGTGAACACTGTCGGATAAATGTCGCCGTCGACTTGGCCGTGATTTTCGGACATAGCGCCTGCCAGCGGTCTGAGGACCCCTGATAATACCTTTGAAGGCTAGGTCCTAACGTTGGCTGATTCGCCAATTTTTGTCCGCACAGGTTTTCGTCCCGCAAGGGCGATTTTTGTCCGGACGGGACCTAGCCGAGTAGCCCCAAAAGGCATTTTTGGCGTTCCCACGGGGCCTAAAATGCGCAAAATTTTCTAGCGCCTCCGCCTATGGTGCAGATCGCGTGAAACGCCGTTTGCCTCCCATTTTACACCGACAACGACGGTTTCGGGGCCAAAGTCTGGGCAACTTCGACAAACTTGGACCCGACACCAACCCGGCACTAAGAATTTTTGTCCGGACAGAACCTGGCCTGTCCACCGGCGGGCGGCCATTTTTGTCCGGTCGGGACCTGGCATTTGGACCCAAAATCTCAGATTTTTGTCCGGACCCGGTGGCCTCCAAAGGTATTATCAGGGTCCTGCGGTCTGCGGGCGGCTTCCGGGCGGTCCTGCCACGAAACAGCATCCGAACCGGATACACAACTTGCGGTAGGTAGGTAGGTAGGTAGGTAGCATTACACGGCACGGTCCCGCTCAGGAACGCCGGGGCCCAGGAATTATCTAAGTGTACAGGCACTATTGTACACTACGGTCCCTGGACTCCTCTATACCCTCGTAGCCGAGCTCACGGTCGCAGCAGTCAGTCGAAACATCTCAAACTCGCCGCGGTAGAACTAAAAGAATGATAGAGAAGCAGTTGGTGGAAACTAGAACCTCGAAACAAGCTCGAGACAGGAATAACTCAAGTCTATGGAGGACATTCACGTCACTAAACTTCGACGCCAAAGCAAACCACGGCGGCAAAATAGGGAGGGCCTTTTGCTTGAGTGTTCATTTGCTAGATGATGCCGCCAGAAGCAATCTGACATGTTCTGTCCTTCCAAGACTCAAGTCATCCTGATGTAAGAAGAGCCTGTCATTTGAGTCGGTTATGTCCCGGTTGAACCATTCTCGCACAAGCATCCCAGATTTCCGTACCAGACACAGGTAGTGTCCATTAGAAAAGTATGGGGCAGCAGAATGGGGTCCTGATGCAACCCAATTTCGCCAACAAACTCCACCCCTCGTTGAGTGAGTTCAAGAGAACCATCAAGAGTGTTGTCGTTCACATACGGCCGAAAATGGATGTTGAAGTCAAGAACATGCGGAGATATCCAACTCAAAGAGGAATTATCCTAATTTCCGGGTGGCGGGGTAATTAAGGAGTCAATGTGGATGACTTGGTGCACAGCAGACGGAAGGGACTTTAAAGTTCAAATTCAATCTCCATCGTGTCCGGTTACATCCTTGGTCATCAGCACTGTCCATAATTGCAAGCCGCCAGTGCCCGCGCAGTTAGAATGGATTGTAGAAAGAAAGGTGCTATCACTCCGACGTATTGCTGTGTCCACCGCCGTCACCCGTGAAGCTTCTTCCAGACAGTTGAACAGGAATATGCAAAGAAGTTTAAGAGCCTATATCACACGTAGGTTGACAAAGTAGCAGTTTCACTTGGCACTATTCACTAGCTCAGGATGCAGTCTTAGAGATATGAAGATACGCTTGATACGAGTTCGATACGAGAGACAATAGCTGGGAGCTTGCCACCTCAGGGAGCACCGCCAAAGTTACGTAAAGGACCTCTTAGGTCCCCTTTCCTGTACCGAAAAAGGGACCTAAGAGGTCCCCATCCGCCTGGCGGATGGTAGTCATGGATTAGTCGTGTTCCTCATTTGGGTAAATATCAATGGGAAGTTCCGGTGATATTTACCCACGGCTGCGTCTGGCGCAGCGGCGGCGCGATACTCTCCTACGGCCATAATGGCAGCTGCACGCGATTTCGACGCGTCAGGACGCGCCGTTTCTATGCTGGAGTCTCTTGTACCTTCCTGTTGGCTCCCTGGCGCGCTGGATCTCGTTGCCAGCCCAGACCGCCCCTAAGAATCTCTCGAATCGCGTTGGAACATGGGAGATAATTCCCCTCTCCGTATACAATGCCGCAAGTTTGGCTCTGTGGCTTTTGGGCCGCTCATTTGATGCTGTTCATTCGACCTGTTACTGGGTCAATAAACGCGGCGGATGCCTCCGCCTTGCATCCGCCACTTCCGCGTTCCGGGATTTAGGGCTCTATATGTGTGTGACCTTAGTACCCACAATCTCGTTAATAGAGCATCACAGTTTGCGATTGGATCCCGTGTTAAACTCTCCATTGAACCCCGCATCCGCTACGCCTATTACATCGACCTCCGCATTTAGGTACCTACCTACCTACCTACCACGGCATATCTATATGCAAGCGCATCGTCGTAACCACTCTACATTTCCCTCCCACGTTACTGCTACCTCTTCAAGCACCTGGAAAACAACCAGGAGCTGCAAGCTGATTCAAGCCATCAAAACCCGATTGTACATTGCATCCGCCCAATCCGCCTGTCGCTTGTACCCTGCCGTTCTTTTCTCACAGTTGCTATTACCGCCCCCGACGCAGAGAGAAAATATGCCCCCCGTACAAGATAGCAAGTGGAGTTTCATGCAATGGATATTCTCGCAAGATCTTGGATGCTCTTGTGTTGAATCCCGTCAGACGAGTAGAAGAGGCCAATGCCATATCTTCCCCTTTGCCTAATAGAACTGTCTTTAATTCAGTGAGCCCAAGGCTCAAACATCTGGGTAGGTACAAATGGAAGCCCCATGCAACTACATACCAAGCAAAATTTTGCGTGATTGTGGGTTGCATAGCGCTAGCTATAACAATTTCATTAACCAACTAAACTGTTCCGACGAACATGGGATAGATCTTGAAATACAAGACATGGCGGCCACATCTGCCCCGCCGCGGGCACATCCGCCGCATGGCGTAGTCTATGCAATCAGTGCGAATATATGTCCGCCATCTTCCTCAATCGAAATTGCACGCCAGATCATCTGAGGGTCGAACAGAGAGTAAGCCGGTATTACGAATGAAGGGGCGGAGGCATCCGCCAACCTCGGTGCACTTACTACAAAGCACTAGAGGAATTGTAGATAGTGTAATGGGACACACCTGCCTTTGCGAGCAATGCTTGACACTGTACAGTCGGGCATGTCCATATAAATGTCCTCAAACCTGAGCAAAAAACTGTTCGACCCTGGTTGTGGAAGAAAAAAAAAACGTGGCATGCGGTGCACCAATTGTGAGTCTTGGGATCGACATTCCGGTTGGGTTTCATCGATAGCACGCCTGGGTGGAGTTTTAAGCCACATTTAAAACGAATGTTGGTGCTTGACCGTTGAAAGGTAGCCATATTTTATTCGACATACAGAGCAGCAGGGGTTCCTAGAAGGCTGCAGCTTAACAGGCTCGGGCGACGGTGACGACATACCTTTTACTCTGACAGTATCACAAGTCATTCAACACAGTACAGCAGCCTTTGCAGCGAAAACGGAGTATTTTTATATCCGGTGCATGAAAATGGTGGTAGTTCAGGTCAAAGTTCAATTACAACCTTGTTGACTTTCGGACGGTTTCGTGAACCGGGTTTCAAGTGGCCAGGAAAAACCTGGAATAAATTCAATTCGACGCGGAGTGCGTACAGATTGGGTTTCTGCCCTAAAAACATGCCAAGTTCATAGGAAATGAGTCCAGGAGAAAAGATACGCACCAGGACGATCTTTATTCGTCTTCCGATTGGCTGATGTTTGACGTCAAGAACCACAATTTATTACGTCTAGGGTGCGGCGGGTCTAGCGGCGGACGCGACGGTGCCATCCGCCAGGGTCGCGCAGGCATCCGCCGCGTCGGACGGTGTGTAATGCGATAGCAAACATGGTGAGTGCAGTCATGGGCGTCGGGAGGAAGTCGGGAGAGCGAAGGAGATAAGTGGACATGGCGGCCCGAAATCCCGATCAGTGGGCGAGATGGGCAGACTAGGGCCTTGTATATAATTCCTGGCGAGTTAAAAACCGGTTTACAAACCGGTATTTTAAACCGGGCGTTTATAAACGGGTTTACAAACCCACACTGGAAAAAAATCTGCGGCGTCCAGGAGGGCATCTTTTGGGCTCTGCAGGTATCTTGGACGAACATCGCATGTGGGCCTAGCAAGCCAACATCACATGGCGGGTTTTGAAGATGCAAACCCTCCTCCTCATGTGATTTGCAACACTTGAATGCATATGTTGTACACATTTGTGTTGCACAGTTGGCCTGGAAATCAACGGCACACCTCTGGATGTAATGACCAGGCAAAATCAGCCAAATAAGCAGTAGAAAGTGGGCAGAGAGTTCAGGGAAACCAGTCAAAATCGACTGTCAGGACACTCTCCCACGATTTAAAAACTGGCCATTTGAGCCGAACATTTAAAAACCGGTTTACAAACACCGGTTTACAAACCGGTTTGCAAACCGGATTAATATACAAGGCCCTAGGGCAGACACATGCGCCGCAGCGCTGTTTTCTTCCGTCTCCCACGCTGCAACACTGCTGCCACGCTCTCCAGGCGCCTATATACATCGCCCAACGGTGTCAAATTCTGTGTTGAATGTCGTTAATACCTGCATTCCTTCAACGCTTTCCAAACGCTCTCTGCTTCGATTTAAAGAGTACTTACCGCCTCTTCAAGAACTCCGCAGCAAGATATCGACGTGAGCCTGGTCTCAGGCTTCACTTGGATGCTCTGCTCTGGGAGCTATTCACTTTGAAACCTCCGCTCACAAAGGCAACATGTAAGGTGTTCGTGATATGCTGAAGGCACCAGGCTCGTCGCATCTGCGACGTCCCGCACACCACATTGTTGCCATACTCAATACTTATGGAATTCCTGCACAAACTGACTTAGCGTACAGTCTTCGAAACTGGCTTGCAAGACTCTTATGCGCGGCCAATTCCCATGCCACGCTTCATGCGCTTCCTGCGCTTCCTGCACGCCTCCGGAATGCTCTACGTCTTGCGCATCGCTTGCTTTGGCCGTCGTCCGATCCGCCGCACGCATTCTCTTCGCTCGATATCTGGTCTGGTAGAACTCGACGTACTTCGCCACAATTGTGTCCCTAACTGCTGTCGGACACTCATCAGTGCCCACCACGTCCGCATTTGCTCAACCCGAATTCTGTGCGGCGCCCACATCTCCCTTTGGACATCCCGCATCTCCTCTTCAAACTTTACTGTGCAGGGCACGATCACTGTCACCGTCCCTGCGCCGTCGGTGCTGTACGTCGCAGGTTATACATCTGTTGTGCGTGCCGCCAACTGATCCTCGCCCCACAGCTTTGTCGCGTATTTGCGCCTGCTTGATGCGCCGCCATTGACCACCGCACCACGCTGTTTGCCCGCCGTATGGTTGCAACCCACATGGGAAGACTTCATTTTCCTCCGGGGCATCCTCCAAACATTGCATCCGCGGTGAAACGGCGGGCAATTTTTACACGCAGCGTTTTGGCGGATGCATCCGCTACGTCTGTTCTTGATGTGTAGTAGCACTGTGAGTACCGTAGTCCCAGTTGAATTGAATTCCAATGCTAATATCATGATTGCTGCAAACAACCGCGAGACTGGGCCAAAGGCGTGGATCCCCTGCGCACGGCGCCCATCAAAATGTTTCTCGAACCCAAACACGAGACCCGTTTAGGTCAGTGACACGATCCAACACATCAGGGCAAGGATAAAAGGAATTCAGAATAGAATCGACGCGTCCTGACGCGTCGAAATCTCAGCCAGCTGCTGGTATGGCGGTAAGCGCCGCCGCTGCGCCAGACGCGGTCGTGGGTAAATATCACCGGAGCTTCCCGTCGATATCTACCCAAATGAGGCGCACGACTAATCCATGACTACCATCCGCCTGGCGGATGGGGACCTCTTAGGTCCCTTTTTCGGTACAGACACTCCGGAAAAAGGCAAATTTTGGGGTCCCTGAAGATGTATCTTAAATGTTTAGTATCAGTAACAGGATGAGTACCATGAAAACTGTACCTGAAATGCAGAGTTTCTGGCCGCCTGAAGAGTTTTCTGAAATGAGTAGTTTTGGAATCGGTATCTGATGATCCGAAACTTACCGTTTCGGGCGCCGTTTCCGTTCTCCAGAAATTGCTCCTGAAACTTTGAGTTTCAGGAGCAGTTTATTGTCCACTGAGGACAATAGTATCGGTCACAATTTCGGCTGTTACCGAAACTATTGTTTTTCGGACTCCCGAAACCGGCCGGCCCGGCCGGCCCGCCGCCCTGAAAACAATAGTTTCAGCAACATCCGAAACTGTGACTGAAACTATTGTCTTTGGTGGACAATAAACTGCTCCCTGAAACTCAAAGTTTCAGGAGCAGTTTCTGGAGAACGGAAACGGCGCCCGAAACGGTAAGTTTCGGATCACCAGATACTGATTCCAAAACTAACCATTTCAGAAACCTCTTCAGGTGGCCAGAAACTCTGCATTTCAGGTACAGTTTTCATGGTACTCATACTGTTACTGATACTAAACATTTAAGATACATCTTCAGGGACCCCAAAATTTGCCTTTTTCCGGAGTGAGAACAGGGTACCTAAGAGGTCCCTTACGGCATGACGGCGGTGCTCCCCCAGGTGGAGCTCGCTTATTTGTCGGGAGCCGGGGCCGAGAAGAAATGATGGCGTGGCAGTGCAACAGCGCGTCTTAGAGGGATGGCGACGACGGCGGCGGTATGTGCCCAACGACGGCCGTTATCTTTTGCGAAGATCACTGGCTTCCCACCATCATGGCGATTTCGATCCAGCACAAAATTGGCCTCGTTCTGGCTCGGAAACACAAGCACCGTCCGGGGTGTGGATGTCGTATGCATCCTTGTGTCTCAAGTGGTTTTCTTGCCTCCACATCTGGATGAAATGGCCGACGTGGACCCTCCAGAGAATGGCGGGGACGAACTCGTGGAAGGATCACATTCGGGACCCGGAGCAACTACGTGGATGCCCCTGGACCACTTCACCGGACAAGTTTGGCCACTGTACCGTCCGGGGTACGCGCACGACGCGCAGGGGGGGATCGATGGGGGGACCTTTTCCTTCACGACGGCTGGATGCTGGCATTTTGGTGCGCACGGACCATCGGACTTCGGCAACTCCGCGATCCGCATCTGCCGTTATCTCCGACCTCTTTTTCTTTCCTTTTTCTCTGTGGTGTTCGTCAAGCCGTCCAGCGAGATCTGGGTAATCCATCCCTGTTTTTCAACCCTTTTTGCTGCTGCTCTCAGACGGGCGACCAGGATACTCGCTTCCGGGATAGGCTTGGCGTCGGCTTGGCATCCGTGGATCTCTTGCGTGACACTTTTGCATCGACGCGCCGACGGGGAGAATGGATCTTGCGCGTCGTTCTTGGACTTCCTCGGCACTGGCAGCTTCCCTGTCCTCCTGTCTATCTTTTGGCGGCTTCGGCTGCTTGTGTCGAGCGACACTTCCCAAAAGCCCTTGGGTCTGTCTCTTCGGAGACGGATGGTACGCATGCATCCGCAAAGGGAAAGACATGTGTTTGTTTTTTCCGTGAATTGGTGGACGCTGGGGAGTTTTGCTAGGGAGGAGGGAACTCCTCCCGTACACCAGCTGATTAGCTGAGTGGCAAGGTCCCAAGAGGTTGCACCCAGTGGTCCCGCCTATTCAGGGCCAGCCAGTTCACGGGAAAGCAGCGTGTGGTCGACCCCCTGGAACGATGTTGTGCTCGGTCGGCATCTTGTAGGATTCTGTAAGGATAACCACCCGTACAGTACTACATGTTTGTCCTCCGTAAACTCGTTGTTCAGCCTGTGGACCGCGCGAGTATAATATCCTCCCCCCCTGTCAACAACCGCCTGGAACGCGTTGAGACCGATTTGGAGGGAAGATACGGGGAGGGGGACCAGTCAGTGTTGAGGGCGAACCGGGTTATCTTGCGACTACGACACGTAAACGACGTAGGATTGAAACCCCGAAGGACAAGTGTCCGGCGCTAGCTGCCAATTGATTATCGGACCGGGTTAATAAACAACGTGTTCTTATTGACGCCTGCCAATCGGTGCTTTACGAACAACGACGATCTGCTGTTGAGTCGTTTCCGGGTACCTCCGAAGGTTGAATTGAAACCTGACCCAACAGGGCGGTGACCCAGCCGGCCGAAGATACGTCTTTTCACGCGTCGCCGGAATTTCGGACGGAGAAACAAGAAATATGTAGTGCGCTCTTGGATACCGTGGTCCAACCGTGGCCAGACTCGATTCACTCGATAAAACAAACGACGGGCCGGTACCAACTCCGCAGTGATGCGATCCCTGACCCCTGATCGTCACTGTGTAGCCATGGCATCAGACGTCGCGACTCGCCGACAACCACGACTTGGGCGCAATTCAGCGGTAATCGCGGTGGTGTACTCATGCGATGGAATCGGCGCCCGCTAGACCAAGTATATAAGACAGTCTCCTCACCGCTGGTACTTCAACGGAAACATGGTCGAGTATGCAAGTTCAGGTCTCCGGCGACGTGGCAGGTCCTCGGGGTATCCACACAAGGCATGCATGAACTGCAGGTGAGCGTGAATCTCCATTCAATTCACACGAATCCCGACTCGGACCCACAGACAGCGCAAGATGGTCTATTTTCTTTTTCTTTCTAAACCTTTTTGTTCACTCGTCGCTTTGAAGCGCTGCGACGGGGAGAGACCCGTTTGTCGTCGATGTCGCCTTCAGCCACCCAGGTCTCTCAATCCGTGCAAGTATTCACATGCACCAGTCGGTGGCGGTCCTTCACAGGAAATGATCGCCGCTGAAGAGGGAGCTGATGAACCCGAGCAAGAATCGTCCATGGTGTTCCTTTCTGAACCTTATTCGAAACGAGGTGGTAAGCTCCTTTCGCGGTTCTGCGAAACACTCACTGACGACAGCACAGATGTCTTGGAGGATCCGTTAGATATCTGTGCAATCGAGGTAATAACTCTCGTCGGCATACCCATGCTGTGCACTGAGCCAGCATTCTCCATCTCCAAGGAGCCGCCTGAGTTGACCCCAGAGTTGTGCGTGATGTATTTCCCTGGATATTACCCCTGCTCATAGGAACTATGCCCAGGATGGACATATTCTGCTATCACTTCGCGGGATGTCAATTCTTCTTTTTAGATCCCGCTCCATTCCAACAGTCAGCTCTTGGCCGTCCATATCTTTTACCCCGCGGTCTCCTCAACGCCGTGTCACTCTGGGCCACTCGCTTCTCTCCCCTAATGAGCCCCGAAAGCAGATATTCAAAGGAGGAATTGTTGCGGCGCACGGTGTACCACCTTGCGCGTGAAGTTGCAATCATTGATAGTCCTCGAAATTACCAGCTCATTCCCCTCATACAAGCCGAGGTCCTTCTATCGCTGTATTACATGGATGCTGGAGACCTGCTGCAAGGTGACCACCACCGTGTATGTGCAACGTCCCTGGCGTTCACCGCGGGTCTGCACGTCCCACCATCGCAGGCACTGGATATGGGCTGCAGGAAGGAGTTAGTCGGTGGATTCTGGACCGTTGTGGTTTTGAACAATCATTTCGTCGCTGCGTCTGGAGTACAGTCGAGCATTCCTTGCGATATTCTCACCGCACGTTGGCGCACAGTGAGTCAAATCGTTTCCCTTGTACCTCTACTAATCTCGAATTTGCATCTGAATGGACAGGATATAATCCCTGGAAGTGCCCCATCGTCAGACCCTTTCTCGGATGGGGACGATGTCCATAACCATTCACCCCTGACTATGTATCTAAAAGCCTCCGCTCTCCTCGCATGCGCCATCACCTTTGTAACGCGAAATCCAGGTGAGTGTTTCTTTCGCCAGTTCCCCAAGCTTCGCCCTCATCTTCCCACTGTCAGGCCTTCCCCACCCACCTGAATTCTGGACAATGAGTGACCGGCTCGAAGTATTTTGCAGCCAGCTCCTGCCAATGGACGCTTCCGCGCCGACAGACGGAATGGCCCTGGTGAGGGATCTCCTCGCCAACGCAGCCATCATCCGTCTCCACGCGCCGTTTAGCGCGATGGACGAGGCCTCACGCTCTAAATGTCTGGCCACTGCAAGCTGCGTCGCACGTCGTCTCATCGACGCACGCCTCACGGAGTGGTACCATGCCTCCCCAATTTTCGGGGTTTGTGACTTTCACAACATGCGCTTGCATACTTATCATGTCGTACAGCCCCTCCTCGCCGATTTCGTTGACTTCCTCATCCCGAACTTGTCCTTTGGCGCGCCGGCAGAAGAAGATTCGAAAACCATCTTATCGGCGATGCACACGCTCGCGCGATTTAGTCCCCTTATCCGTGTGTCTTTCAACTACATAATTTCAAACCACCCTGATTCGGGCTCTCTGTGGGTAGAACAGTGTCTGGAAGCAATTCAGCAACGATACCCTCCCGCGCAGCTTACTTTCGGCGCTGCTGCTCCAGCCTTATAGACCATCGTGGAGTATCATGGGTTCCTTACATTATCGTATTGATATTCCGCCTCCATCGTTGCATGTGCAGTCCACTCAGAATACCGCTCATTATATTATCATAGTCCATATTATTATATACAATACATGCACGCACGCTTCCCCGGTAGAATTGCGTGCTATGGCCCGCCCCCGAGTGGAAGGAGGTTTTTCATGAGTGAAATTGGTTATGGCTGATCAGTAATGGATGCTAGTGGGCCGTTGCTGAAGATAAGTTCGAGCGCCTGGTCAGAAGTTGTCCTGGGGAAAATTGAGAGAAGAAACGACATACCTTGAATTCGAACGGGAAGATGTGAGCGCTGACCAGAGAGCGGTGAGCGCTGAGGCTCGATGTTCTGTCAACTTGAGTCCCGGAAAGAAAAAGAGCCGCAACCGTTCGTCAGCATAGCCCGCCCCCGAATCAAACGGGGTCTCCCGTGGAAAGTTGCCCTGACTGTGAGCGCATTCCATACGCAAACGGGCCTTCGTTGGGCATACCGTGCGAGAATCTGGTCCGGAGTTCTCGGGGAGAAAGTGCAAGTCAAGGAGGAGTGAGATTCAGCAACTCAGTGGCAACGGTGAAGGATCTCAGTGGGATCCAAGCTAAGCACTGAGCACTAGCTGTCAACTTTAGTATCTGAGATTGATAGTCAACAGAAAGAAATGAAAAAGCCATGAAGGGTTTTCAATGGCTCGTCCCCGAATCGAACGGGGTCCCTCATGAAAGCTCACAATTATTGGCGCAGTCAATGAGCGCATTCCATATGCAAACGAGCCTTTGGTGGTTCGGGCTGAAGATGTGTATAATGTGTAGCTGCGAGCGTTTGTAGTCGGGGAGAAAGGGAGAGAAGGAACGACGTACGGTCAAGTGCAGTTATCCGTTGAAGATATTGCGGGAGACTGAAAGCAGAGCGATGCGAACTCGCCGGTTGTCAGCTTGAGTGCTTGAAAAAAAGAATGTACCAGAAAATGTGTATAGCCTGCCCCCGAATCGAACGGGGTCTCCCACGAATACCCTTTCGCTGCTCATTGAATGCTGCTTCTTGAATACTGGTGGACAAATGCCATATGCAAGCGGGTCTTCGTTGTGGAGTATATATGTGAGTGTCTGGAGTGAGGATAAGATAGAAGACCTGGCCAGAGTGAGAATCAGCTACACGTGTGGGTGCGTGCGGCGAACGATGGTTGAGAATGGAGATACAAACATCCGCAGAACGGCGTAGCGCATATTATCACAACTGTGTATCCAAATTCAGTCAGCAGAGAAAAAATTGGTTCTCCCGAGGTCAATGGCCCGCCCCCGAATCGAACGAGGTTTCCCACAACAGGTCTTCGGCCGGCCGCTGGTAGTACGACACTGAATCTAGATGTGGGGAGACAATTGGAAAGAAACAAAATGGAAAGAATGTACTTCATAATTTCAGCACCTGGCATGTAAAAGTTCAGCATGGCCCACTTACCTAGTCCTCAGGCCCTCTTGTTACGCGAGCAGGTCCATCGGCGTCCCGTTTGTCGTTGTCGCGGTTGGTGAGACTTTGGCTAGCGTAGCGTCGACGCGGAACACGAGCGGCAGACGGAAATGGGGTGCAGTGCATCACCGCGATCTAGAGGATTAGCGCACGCACCTAGGCAATATGGTCGCAAGTGCTGTTGAATGGGAGTATCTATAAGGGAAAACGGAGACGTAAAGAACAAGAACGTCACCGACCTTCAATGTCCCATCCTGGCATCCAAACGCTGATCAAGGATCATCGACTCCTGCATTGGATAGATCTGAGACATCGAACAAAGTGCAGGACAAGGGAAGAAAGAGTGGAAATTTGGGACTAGGATGACACACCTGAACAATGGGAGCAACGGCGCTCGTGGCAGCTGTCTCTCGCGCATGGGGTTGGGGATGCAGGTCAGGGTTTCGAGATTCTCCCAGTGCGGCGGAACGAATACACGTCACACTAGCTTGAGGCTCCTGGCTCGCGCGGGCCGCCCCGGGGGAGAGGAAGCTGACGGAAGAGGCAGGGTAGTGCAAGATGATATAGTCGCGGAGCTCCGCAGACAATCAGGCCGGCGGGTGAGTCGGAGGAAGAAGCCATTGTGGTGGTAGAAAGACAAGGAGCAAAGGATGGCGCATCGAATCATGATGATCACGTTACAAGCAACCGCAAATACGGCGAGGAGTCAGCTCAAAATTCTCAAAGAACGAACCATTTGGACACCTCATATTATCGCTTGAACAAATCAAGACAAGTGCAATAAGCAAACAGGAAAATGAGACGAAACAGGGAATAGATCTCCCTAGTGCTGGCCATAATATGATATGAATACGAAAATCCGGTATCGTATTCATATTCATATCATATTCACCTTGCTGACCCCGTATCGTATCCGTATCCGAGCATATTCATATTTATTCGTATTCAGACCGGTGAATATGAATACGATATGAATATATTCAAATATGCTGCAATTTTTTCAATCCGCTAAAAGTGCAGGTACTTTAACCTCCAACTCAGAGGATATCTCCTTACCAGTACTTGGAGACTCTGTATGCCTACAGACACTGTGTTCCGAGGTCAAAAGGAAGCAGTCTCGGCAAAGTCTCGGTGTCGTTGCAGGTCGGGGCTATTGTGTGCCGAAATGCCGACGCCGGGCGACTCCGTGATTGGCAGCGGCATGCCATTCCGGTGAACGGCCTCTCCCCCCCGGGCCGCGGAGGATTATTGCCGACACCATTCTGGGGCGCTGGATGGGTGCTCGGTGATGGCTCAGCCTCGATGACCGTATTCAAATATATTTGGATATGCTGAGCGCGTATCGTATCGTATTCATATCGTACTCATATTCATATTCACCTGTATTCGTATTCAGTGGATGGCTCCGAGACCGTATCGTATTCAGTCGTATTTGGATATATTCAAAATTAAATCTGGCGTATCGTATTTTTGGCCAGCACTAGATCTCCCACTCAACTGCGCCCGCCGACTCCGGGCCGAAATATCCATCTTAGCCAAATCTTAGCTCAACTCCGTATGGACTTTTCCTCCCTCAATGCTCATCGATTCCGCTGTCGCCTCACCCCCTCGCCCGCTTGCGATGCCTGTGGTTCGGCAAAAGAGACGCGTGCACACTACCTTCTTCACTGCCCAGCGTGGGAGCACTTGCGTGCACCACTCAGACAGGCGTCGTATGGTGCTGGCATCTTGGGATCCGTAGACGTTCGCACCATCCTCAACCACCCCAAACTCGTCAAACCCGCTATTGACTTTATTACTCAAACCCGTCGCTTCAGCTGAGTTCCACGTCCCGGTCCTTTTTCGTCTCTTTTTCCCTTTTCCTCTACCCTATATCTCACATAATACATCTCTTCATCGTCTACTACTAAATAGAACCCTCCCGCCGCTTTTTGTACATCGTACCAAGTCGCTCCTGCCCCCGCTCTGTAACCTTACCATCATATCTTTCCCGACTTGTATCTCCTTTTCTTCTCTCTCTCTTCGTCCTCACTTAGAAACTGTATCTCAAACCCACCAGTTAGTATACACTCACCCCCATTCACTAGTATCTACTGGTAGTACTGCCGCGTAGCCACTATGGCCAGGTACGGCGTGTAATAGAATTCCAGTTCCAGTTCCAGTTCCAGTTCCGGGTTTAAATGACTGGGGTTTAGGAAAATCTGTTGCATACTGGCGGTACCCATCCTGGTACATCAATTCACGCCAGGACTCTGGGCTGTTGAATTCCAAGACAAAAACATCTGCTGGAAATTGCTTGCTCAACATGGCCCGCTCCCGAATCGAACGGGTGCCCCACGAAAGCTTCTATCATGCATGCCAACTTATCGGTGGATGCATGCCATATGCGAGCGGGCCTTTGGTGGGTACTTTGCGCTGAAGGTAACACCACAGGAATAAATATGAACAACTCGACGTTTACCGATAGACCACGCAAGTTGAACGCTGAACCTTGTTGTTATTTTTCAGACCGCTAGAGACCGCACCGGACAAGCTTGTACACGGATAATGAGCCATCTTTCCTGTCTAAAACTACTGAATTCTAAACGAAGCCGCGAGATGTGAGCAGATTCAAGGCAAATTAATTTCATTAAACACCCGACGCACCTACGCTTGGTCTTATTTGGCTCCACGCACGACGCGTCGAGGTCACGAGCGTCGATCAGTTGATGGCAGCTGAGCCACGTCGCTTTCTTCTTCCCTCCACCTCCCACCACCGCACGGCCGATGCGCCCTGGCCTTGCGCTTTCGAATCAGACTCTCCTATACTGTTCATTTTCGCCTGCTGAATGGATGCTCAGTTCTACTTGACCGATGTATGGCCGCAGAAGCGACGCAATCAAGACAAAATCAAGACGGAATTCGCTGTGCAGCTCCTCGGGATCTCTAGTTCCTTCAACAATCCATTTCCACACCCCCAATTCACCGCACATATGTTCTAGTCCACATCAAGCGGCTCTGGATCAAACGGTGTACCCCTCTCGAATTTTTTCAGGGACCATCGCTTGACTCGCTGTATCCCGTTCTGGATTTTTCTTCTGCTGTCTACGCCCTTTGTGCTGCTTACCTCCCCCTCGGAACCGCGTCTCTTTCTGTGACCCAGAATTCAAATCGCACTCGCGGCGTTCGCTTCCGAGCTCTAACTTCTGTGCTGGCTTTTCACTATGCGCACATTACTTACTTCGTCTCAATCTAGACGCTCGTATGCAGCACCACCACGGCCCGCTTGCATGTGGAATGCACCCACGATCCTTGAGGTTGCATGAAGGCCGTTTCGGTGGGGACCTCGTTCGATTCGGGGGTGGGCCATACGTGGAATTCCAACCGGCTCGGTTTTTTCCCCTCCCCTTTTGCGATGTGCGTCGTATAAGGGTCACACTTGTAAAAAAGCCAAAGTGCGCGTCTTCTTCCGCTGTCGCTCTACAACGCCGTTTTGCTCATTTCCTCTATGAGCCGGCCCGCTTCACAGCCCTCAAACCTCCAGGATCAGCCGACGTTGCAGCAGCTGTATACACTTCCCAACCTTTACCTTCGACTTCTCCCGATCCCACATGGACTGTGGATGCTCACAGACAGGTAAAGGCCCGCTCGCATATGGAATGCCCCCACAATCCTTATTGTGGAATGCTAGTGAATTTCGGTGGGGACCCCGTTCGATTCGGGGCAGGCCATAATCCGCAGCAATTTTCGCCTTTTTTTGGTTAAATCCTGATGCGCATCTTGCAAGATTCAGCATACGGAACGAGCGTAGCAGTTACACAACGGTTGCAACGACCGTTGCACATCCGATTTCCGAGGCTGTTTGTAGAACAAGTCAATTCGCTGGCCGGTATATCCGCGAAACCAAACCACATTTCTTTTCACAGTTCACAGGTTCGTGTCACCTCCTCTGAATGAAGGCCGTCGCATATGGAATGCACCCACAATCCTTGGGATTGGATCAGGGAGTTTCGGTGGGAACCCGTTCGATTCGGGGGCGGGTCGTCAGAGCGAAAACCGGGATCCATTTTTCTTTTGTTGAGGCTTCTTCTGGGATGTGTCGGATTGCTAACCCAAACCCGGTTTGGGTGTTTCAAGGTGGGTGAGATATATTCAAGTCCGAGTGAGAAACAATTGCACTGCGAGAACGCCTGCTGTCCAGCTCATATGATCAGCGCGTATTATCGCGCCTGGTAGCTCAATTCAGTTCTCGGAATTCAACGATAAGAGGAACGCAAGCGATAACAGCTCCATGGCCCGTCTCCGAATCGAACGGCGTCCCACATTGAACGTTGCATAGTATCACTCAAGAACAAACCGATGCATTCTCAATGCCAGCGGGCCTTGGGGGGGAATTCTGAGGCCATGTATCGGTGACGCCGAGAGGAGTGAGAGGAAGGAAGGAAGGACAGACATACGATCAATGGTCGAAGATCTTCACGGCCATGAAAATAATTTGAGGGCGCATATGAGAAATTTCCTTTATGCGAACGGGCCTTCGTTGGGCAGCATGTATGTGAGCGTCTGGAGGTGACGACAAGGTCCAAACAGAAACAAGATCTGGTGATGGTGAAGTCAACCGCACGACATACTGGTAACGGAGATTAAAAGCACAGCGCCGTGGACTCTCCGGGCTGTCTCAGAGAGTAGACAAAAAATGGCAAATAACTTCATCATGGCCCGCACCCCAATCGAACGAGGTCTCCCACGAAATCCGATTTAACTGAAGAGTTTTATCATTGGTGGACGCATTCCATATGCGAACTGGCCTTGGGGACGTTGCTAGGGATGAGTATATGAGGGCGCCTGCAATTCTGAAGAGAACTGCAGCATATGCTCAGAGTGAGTTCAAAGGTCGAACACAGGCGGAATAAAACGGCGCCGCTGAGCGCTGAGGCTCGCTGATCAGTCGATGAGCCCTTGAAGGAAAAAGAGCAATGGCATTCTTCGATGGCCCACCCCCGAATCGAACGGGGTCTCTCGCCGCCTTATTTTTACCCGCCGATGCGTGCCAAAGGGTAGTAGGCCTTTGTTGACAACATGCGAGCGTCTAGTCTTGGGGGTGGAAAAATGAAGACAGGAAGTAATTATCAGGTCATACGACGAGCGGCGGAAATATTACCTTGATCGAAAGCGCGCAGAGGGGTCGAGGACCAGCCATTCTGTCAACGTGAGTGTCTCGATGAGAAGAAAAAAAAAGGGAACATACTTTACGAGCATGCCCCGTCCCCAAATCGAACGGGGTCCCCACCGAAAATAGTGTTGTGCTGGCTTGGCCTGGCCCGGAAACCATGGCTTGGGCTTGGCTTTGTCTGGCTCAGGCTTGGGAAAACTGAAGCCAGGGCCAAAGCCAGATGCAAGCCAAGCCAGGCCATAACCACTGGCTTGAGCCATGGCTTCATTTTCGGTACCATTAACAGAGATCTATAGCCATTGTGCGTTGTTTGTGAGTCAACTATGTACTGTGCTATTGTGAAAAAAGCTCACAAACTCCGATTTTAGGCTGAATACATACAATTTCAACATCCCCATCTGAACATGGACATCCCGATTTGGACGATTGGTTGCGGTAAGCATCGACTCCACCTACATTCATCGAAAATAATTAGAGTAGCCCGTGCGAGCACGGCAGAGCCCGCTATTATCTTCAGCAATGGTTCTCATTTCATGTTCTTCCATTCAATATGTATGCCGGACGCTTCAACTCTCAGTAGCAATAGTACCAGTCCTTGGACCGAGTTTTGGGCTTGAGTCGGATTGACTCGGTTGGGACCAGACTAAGTTGGTTTCTTTTAGGCCCTTACACTTCCGGATATGTTTTTCCGTTCACTGTCCATTCACTGCTGTTCATGTACATACTCACTTCAGAAGGGCGGATTGAGTTTGCGAGGAAACATCATATTGCTGGCAGTCTATCTTGCTCACCCTCGCCCGAGCTTTGGCAAGGGAACCCACCCTATCATTAGGCATTCCTCTTGCCAATAATTATTATCCATTTTCTAGGTGTTCATCCTTGCTCGCCCTCGCCCGAGTAGTGCTGGCCATAATATGATATGAATACGAAAAATCCGTATCGTATTCATATTCATATCGTGTTCGCCACCATGGCCCCGTATCGTATCTGTATTCGACCATATTCATATCTATTCATATTCAGAGCGTTGAATATGAATACGGTATGAATATATTCAGATACACTGTACTGTGTTCAAATTTTCTGAAACTGTGCGTACTTCAAGCCCTAACTGCGTAAATACCTTCCTCAGTAAAACCGAAGAGCCAATGTTCAAGTCAGCGCGACATCCAGGGTATGCGCAGATGGACCGAAAAGATGGCTGAGTCGAAGTGAAATAACTCGGACACACATCGAGTTATTGGACCACACTATTAATTATGGTAAGGTATGGTGCAGACAAGCGCGGTTACCCCACGTGATTTAGCCTTATTGGGAAGATTTCTCAATGTTACCTTATTTCCACTCTTCCTCAGGCCAAAGTGGAGATTCCGGCTCAACAGAGTTGTGCAGATACCTAATGCCTACCTGCCCGTGGTCAAAACGTGTGGAAAAGTGGAGAACTGAAGGACTAGTTCCACAATTATCAGAGACCTCTATTATTGTGAGCCCCGAACAATCCGGGAACTAGTCCTCCATTTCGTCACCAAAATTCCTCAAAATATTTGGGAGAGCTGTTCTGATACATATACACAGAACTGTTGAGCCAGATTTTCTATTTTCATTCCGCAAGCCCAAATTCGCTCCTTTTGGGCATAACCGGGCTTGTATGCACCATACCTTATAATCCGCGAGATAGGTATTCTTTTATTGAGCCTTTTGAAAGATGTGCCTGAATCAATGCAAGACGACTAGATCTCACTGTTGACCCTGAGTTAGTTTCAAATCGAACGCTGTCCTTAATTGCGAGTCAGTGTGTCAAAGTAAGTGTGAGTGACATAGGCCGCGCGCACCTCGAGCAAGCACCATTGTTCACTGTTGCTCACTGTGGTCCAGGTGTAGCGTAGCGTAGCCCCGGCTCGATTCTGTTGCCAGTTAGAGTACCAGTAACATAATATTCGACTTGAGCGCACCTACGAACTTCCAGCATGAACTTGAATAAGCAATTGCAGGACAAAACCGAATATAACCAAGATGGGACGCACTGTGAGCAATTGATAATTATAAACACCGCGTTCAAACGGTCTTGAACGGTTGAATCAACAAGTTGTCACGGTGCGCCTCGTCCGGTTTTGACTTCCGCTCAACCTTTATTCTCGTCTCAACAGGATGAGTCAGGCAGGAACAGCAACACCGCAGGACCCGGGAAAAGGCTCCGAGATTTCGCCAAGCACAGGTGTGTTGATTTGAGAACAGCTGGATCGAAAGTCAGCCCGAGACTGCGGGGGAAGCTCAAACTGAGCGCGCACTAATTGTACCCACATACATGTATGTTCCTTCCCTCAACTGTGTCGAAAATCTGCAAGATGAGTCAAAAAGTCCAACAATTCAGTCCAACGAGTTGAGCATGATTACCAGCTGCGAGTCCCAAAGTCAGCGAGGGTGAATTAATGTAATTGGGGTCAGGAGATGTACCGGTCATTCTGAAGGCCTGCTGGGCATATCCTGGCACCTCTTCCCGGACCTGGCTCTGGCCAGCCCAGTATGTCGGCGTCACGGACTGGTCCCTCTTGTGAGCCAATTACTTTAAATGGCTCAAAGGTTCGCTGGATCGAGAGTCGCGCGTCCGCGCGAGCGCCCACCCACTCAGATTGCGCCGGCGACTGGATCCGTCGCTCAGTTTTGTCGAACAAGCCTTTGATTTGCCCTGCGTACTCATCAATAGAATTGCAAGCAGGTCCCCGTTGTTACCGGTTACGGTAGCGTGAATATGACTATTTTCATCGGTCATATGTTGAAGCTTCGAGAGACCGACCATATGCTACCGAGTTTCAGGCATTGGAAAATTTTGAACAGGGATCGCTTGAGGGTCGCAACTGGGAAATCCAAGGGCGGAATCGAGTGGCTTGCGTTGGATGAAGAAATGTTGAGGTGCCGGTACCGGTAGATACAACGTTCGAGCACGGTGGATTTTGTCCTTCAGGTAAAAGCATTATCACCGGCACCGAGAAGTTCTATGATCGAACGTGATCGAGCAGACTACTTTGTGGTTTCGGAACAGGCTTAATGGTACCCAGACCGCCAGACTCCAGATGATCAGTACGATTGAGCAGGTAGTACTAATCGCGCTG